>ML809599.1:15877-60753 GCA_009831015.1 Picea engelmannii | reverse complement strand
ACCAAAGTTTGTAGAATTTGTCTTCCACTATGGCCTGCAGCAAAAAAGGCTTCGTCAAAAGTAGGGAATGAGAATTTAGGTAGGCGGGAATGATGTAATGAATTGATTGAGCGAAATCTACTAGCTATATGATGTACCTACATATCTTATATAAGGAAAGATTTTCAGTGTCAAGTTGAAAAGGTTTTTTCGGGGGGAGTTTAAATACCCCATTCACTAGCGTCTTTTAAATTAGTCAATCCTATAAAAGCACTCTCAATGACATGCTTACCTATTAAAGCACTTTCAATGTTATGCTTGGTAGCGTGTAATATTTGTATAAATTAGCCTATTTAAATTATTAAGTACATTTAAGGATTTTCTGAGATGTACATTTTTTGGTGAGCTTAATTGAATTTTGACTTGTGACAAAGCATGCAAGAGAAGCCAGTAATGTTATTGGGATTTGTCTTTGTCTAAATGTTAGAAGATACAGTAAGCTGTTTATTCTCACTTTATTTTTAGCCTTTGTAGTCCAGGTTCAGTGACTACTACTAAGGAGATGATAGATGGGCAAAGGTTTTTCTTTATTTTGTTGTCAGTTAATGTTTTTTTAATTATGTTTTTAATCTCTTATTTGGGACTATTGGGACTATTAGGATACAATTTTAGGTTTTTCTTTATTTTGTTATTAGTTAAGGGTTTTTTTCATCTTTCCCATATTTGGGATTATTATGATCATAGTTTTTTTAAAACCCTTGCAGTTCAGGCCCAATCACTACTTTAAGAATGCTATATGAGAATTTTATTATTATTATTTCAGTTTGTATATTTTGTTTATTATTCTTCATTTGATACCACCATGAAGTCCTTTCTCATTGTACTAGTTTGTTCTTGGTGGTTCTTTATTCAACCATATCTCTCTTAACCTTTGTTTTATAGTACGGGTGTGGAACCTTTAAAAGTAAACATGCAGAGTGTCATGCAGAGTCTCATAACCTTTGTTTTATAATACTGGCCTTAAAAGTAAGCAGATAGAGTCTCTTTTTTGATTGAGTTTTTAAGGACTTTTTGTCTGGATTTTAAAATTTCTTCATGATATAGGGAAAAATTTAGCTCAAATGGCATTCTACAGTTGAGCACTCAGAATTGCAAAAAATATAGCATTGTTAGTGAAGGTGCAAAGAAAATAGCATTGTTAATAAAGGCACCTTACCATTTGTGGAGGATTTAAAATATATAGGTAGCATCAGCTCTTTCATTTTGCAGTGTGAACCGAAATATAACTGATTTTCAGTTCGCATATTGGCTTTACCTCGTGGTTGACTCCGCGCTTTTTTTTCATCAATGCCTTTTATTCTCGTATTCACAACATAACCAACATTTTTTACCCTTATAGTTTGAATCGTTGTATACTGTTTTACTTGTCTGAATATATTCATAATATACATCCCTATGTTATCACTCTGTAACTCATAACAAAGCAGACCTAAGGCAATTCATAAAATTGGATAAACATCATGTTTGTTCTTTTAAAAGGAAAAATGAAAAAAGTGGAGGCTTAATTTGGAATTCCACTGTTGCACGGGGTCTTATATTGTCCATTTCTAACATGGATTGGAAGAGTAATGGATGTACCATGAGCCTGGAAGGCAATGAAGAATTTTCAGAGGATTGTAAGGAATCAGGAAATGATGAGGAATTTTCAGAGGACGAGTTAAGGAATCAGGACAGTTAATTAGGTAAACATGAGAACCCAGTGAACTAGTTTTATTCTCCAGTTATTTTCTATGTTTCAGACGTCAGAGGGGATCAGGTGATCATACGCCAAGAGGTAAAAGTTCCTCTCCTGTGCTGGAAACTGATTTCTGGCATTTCAGTTTTCTCTGAGTTCACAATATGTGCATAACTCCCTAACTAGGAATACATGTTTTCCTTTGGCCTTTTACTTTTGCAGTAAATAAAAGATGTCATGTTACGGAAAATTATTGAGTGGTTTGGTAATTTGTTTAAAGTTGTGCTCAACTATTGTACATAATGCTCAATGCTTAATGTAACAATCTTTTCTTGTTTATATCTTATGACATTGCACCATTCATGGTTATACTCTATGCCTTCTGCACTTGATCTCTTGTAGATGGTTGTTTATATCTTATGACATTGCATCATTCATGGTTATACTTGATGTTTTCTGTACTGGCTGTTCTCTTGTAGATGGTTGATGCATGGGCTATTGACATGGAGTGTAATATTTTTGTGATGTTATTTGTATTGTCATTCATTCATTTATGAGGGTTGATTAGTTTTCTTTCACACCATGATTTGATCAACTAGGGATTATATTCTTTGGTACATAAGAACATGGAATTCAGTGAATATTTGGGTTGTGTTTTTTCAGTTTAACAATATTAGGAATTATGTCAATTATGCTTATAAGATAATTGAGGAATTTGACAGTAAGTATACTGGATTATTTGAGTTTACGAAAGATTTGACTATCTACAAAGAGATTTAATCTGTTTCTGCTATTAAAGAGATTTTGTCTTAATGTTATGACGAAATTGATGAAGTTTCAAGTCAAGAATGTTTTTATGCGAATGCTGTCACTTGCTTGGTAGGTAGATGCCATGTTTTCAGTGAATATTTGGGTTGTGTTTTCTCAATTTAACAAAATTAGGAATTATGTCAATTATGCTTGCTTGGTAGGTAGATGCCATGTTTATATTCAGTTGAATATTTTTTCAATTTAACAAAATTAGGAATTATGTCAATTATGCTGTTAAGATAATTGAGGAATTTGACAGTAAGTAGAGTGGATTATTTGAGTTTATGAAAAATTTTACTATCTACAAAGAGATTCAATCTCTTTGTGCTATCAAAGAGATTTTTTTCTTAATGTTGAGGAAATTGATGAAGTTTCAAGACAAGAATGTTTTTATGCAAATGCTTTGTCACTTGCTTGATTGGTAGATGCCATGTTTAAATTTTCTTATTGCATTTAAAAGAGTGTCGAGATCCACCGACTACATGAGTTATAAACTTATATTGCATTTGAACGCCCCTTTTTAGATTAGGTCAAGAAGCACCATGGGGCACTAATTATTGGTCCTTCTGATTGTTCCAATGCAGATCTTTCTGAGAGAATTTTATGTTTTGTCGTTGCATTGTAATATTTTTTTCAATTATTTGGGAACATGACAATGTAGAGTATTTTACGTCTACAAAGTGACATCATATTTGGTAATGGTAAGCTTTGAAGCACAATGAAGAAAAATACCTAATTGTAGGTAGATGCCATGTTTATATTCACTTAATATTTAGGTTGTGTTTTTTCAATTTAATAATATTAGGAATTATGTCAGTTATGCTTTATAAGATAATTGAGAAATTCTACAGTAAGTAGAGTGGATTATTTGAGTTATTTGACCATCTACAAAGAGATTTAATCTCTTTCTGCTATTAAAGAGTTTTTTCTTAATATTACGAGAAAGTTGGATGAAGTTTCATGTCAAGAATGTTTGTATGCAAATGTTTTGTCACTTGCTTGGTAGGTAGATGCCATGTTTATATTTTCTTATTGCATTTGAAAGTGTGTCGAGATCCACCGGCTACATGAGTTATACACTTATATTGCATTTGAAGGAGAGTTGAGATCCATGACTTATAAACAATGACTTATAAACTTATAAACAACGACTTATAAACTTAGTTAATGTAGTTGGCCATCTTTCTAGTGTTTTCATTGAGTATTATGATGTTCTCATTCAAATACATCCTCTCTTTTGCTGCATCTATTTTTAAGAGATCTTGAACACCCCTTTTTAGATTAGGTCAAGAAGCACCATGGCCACTATGGGGCACTAATTATTGGTCAATTTGATTGTTCCAATGTAGATCTTTCTAAGAGAATTTTATGTTTTGTCCTTGCAGTGTAATATTTTTTTCAAATTGTCCGGGAACATGACAATGTTCACTGCTATTACTAGAGTATTTTGCCTTTACAAAGTGACATCATATATGTTAATACTAAGCTTTGAAGCACAATGAAGAAAAATACAGCTAAATTAATTTAATTAACTATTTAGCGGCATAAATTTACTATACGTGCAATAAATCTAACCATATCTTAGCACGAGCCATTGAATTCATCGAGACACATTTATGGCAAAAAATGATAAGGACACAACATTTGTTATGAAACCAATAATAGAGAATGGATTTATAGTACGGAGGAGGTTAAAAACTATCTACTTTGTTACCTCTAATATTGGAACCACCTCTGATTTCTCCATGATATACACATTGGTGATTGAGTCGACACATTTGTAGATGGTTTTCTATTGATTGTATCCTTAAAAGGGAGGTTGTTGGACGAGGAGGGTATATCCTTACCTCCTCCATGAATACGAAGAACTAGGGATAACATTGAAGGCACCACTGGGTCCCCAATCTCCCCTCATTTTCCTATAGTTTTAGTTGAATGGAGGTAACATGGTTCAATGATTGAACCAATAATGTGATGGTCTTTCCCTCATAAGATCTCATCGATATTTGAAAGGGCTCCACATGATTGCCACACTATTGTAATGTTGGAGAACACATATAATCTAATATATGAAAATGTTGGTCTTTCAAATTGATCTCCCACAAAGATCGAAGGTATTATTTACAAACTAAGAGTATCACTTATGGAGGAAGATAATCTTTTCCACAAGGTGTTCATCTACTTTGATAATATTTGTCATCTCAAGGTACCCACGGGGTAGGAAAATGAAAATGTTCAAGTACATTCCTTTTTCTACTTGATGTATGTTGAAAGTACTTTGGGGTAAAATCACAAACTAAAATTGAGAGCATACATTTGGAACTTGGACTTCCCTAATTTTAATCCTACTAGTTGGGAGTTCAAATTTTGGTGATGAGTAGTGCCAAATTAATTATTCCCCCCTTCTCCACCATCTTATCCATTAAATATATCTAATGAGATGGGACATCCTTCAAGGACTTGACTTCAATTTTGGCAAAGAGGTCCATCAATCTCTAGCGTGAGCGCTTGAAATCCTTCCTTTGATAAACTTCAAGGTACTATATTGACAATTATGGTAAGAACTAGGAGTCCCTCCCTACCGGTCGAAGTGAAGATCAAGGTGAATCTATACAATTGAACTTGAACTGCCAAGCAAATTCCCCTTACCCAAACAATAGGTACAACCAATAAAGCTACCTTACCCCTTTACTTACCTTTCCCGACCCCCTAAACCCATCTCCTCTAGTTGTGGCTTGCACTAGCTTCATTCTACCTTACCAGTAGCCTGTACACCAATTGGCTTTTGAGGAGCCATGCCCACCCAATACACTTTTTCCCTAACTAATACAACGTAGCACACTAGAGAAATTCTATACAAGGATGCATGCTTAAATAAAGATAGTAGATTTCATCTTTCATATATATATATATACTATTTATTCAAGGGAAAGGTTGGTCCTGAAAGGGGTCAAGGAAGAGGTTGGTCCCTTAAGTTACAGGTTGTAGTAAGGGGGTCTACCTCGTATTTTTATTGTGTGAAAAGACTGCTCACAGTGAGGTTGAAAATACTACCCCTCTTAGTGGTGAAAATATGACCTCATATAGTGAGATTTAAGAGATTGCCCATATGGTAAGGTTGAAAAGACTACCTTTCCATTCCATAGTTAACTTGAAAAAAAAACAATAAAGGTCCATAAGCTCTGGATTTAGAATGCGAAGCCAATCGTACTAGAGGAAAGATAAAGTCGAGTTACTAGCATAATCTCACAATAAAGGCACCTACACTCTGATAAAAACTATACTGATCTCCTTATTCAATTACAGGAAGAAAGAGAGTCAATTGAAGTCCACAAGGTTTAGATTTGGGATGTGAAACTGAATGCACTAAAGAAACAACCAACTTGGCTATTGGTATTTTCTCACAGTAAGGGCACCTAACCTTTACATAATACCACCTAATCTCCCCTCTTTATCACACCTTCTTAATGCCTTATTCTCTCCCTTCCTCCATTACGGCAGGAAAGAGTAAACTAATTTTAGCCAAAGGCCTTAATTCAATATGTGAATTTGAAGAAACATCTACCCAATTCCACTTTGAGCCCAATCCATTGGACCCAATTCCACGCAGAAAAGAGATAGCAAATAGATCAACCTCACTTGATAAGGTAAGTACTAAAATACCTGACCTAACCCATAAAGTCTAGATTCAGATATTGATTTGTAAGAGGCAACCCACCCCACTCTAATCGAGAAATATAATGTTAACGGACTTATCTTGCCATACAATCATCCCCATAGAGAAATGCTTCACGACTGTCCCAACCCAATAACAGTTCTCTTAGATTAACGCTTATGCATGAGGTCCCCACTTGCTTACAAAAACAAAGAGAAAGTCAACTTCATCTTGTCAAGTCTTGATTTGAGATGTGATGCCAAACCTACCAGAGGCGGAAAATAGTTGGGTACTGGATCAACCTCGCAAGTAAGAATAACTACTCTATGCAACCACTGGAATATCTACCCTCTTCATATCTCCCCTTCGTAACTACCTCTGAACTGCCCCCACCCCAATGATAGGAATTATGTTATCTTCCCACTCTCTTCTCCTAAATATCTGTCTCTAAATTGCCCCCAACCAACATCATAAAATTAGGTACGTAAAGCCCACTACAGAAGAGGAAGGATATAGTTGGCTACTGTGTCAATCTCGCAGTAAAGATCACTGACCTATGGATAACGCTGGATGGATCTCCCTCTTCATAACTCCTTTACCCTTCATAATTACCTCTCAACTGTTCCAAACCAATGGCAAAAATTAGGGTCTCTCCCACTAGAAGAAAAAGAAAACTGATATCACCCTAAGGTCTGAATTCAATGTGTGAAGTCCACTACATAAGAGGAAATGGGTACTTCTCACAATAAGGCGAACTACCCCTCTAACGTCGGGCAATTACTTTCCTCTACATAGGAAAAAGAAGCTAAAAGCAGGTTAAAAGGATTAATTTGAGATGTTGGTAAATAAACAGAAGGGGGAATCCGAGTGGTGGCTAAAAGGATGAATTTAGTGTGTTGCTAAATGAACGTAAGAGCAATGCCAGATGTCGGCCAAAAATCTTGGATCCATTGATTTGAAGCTGATTCCACCAAAGGTAGGATAGAGTTGGACACTGGATGAATCCTACCCTAATAACGCCTTCCCCCAGATAACCGCCTTTGAACTATTCAAATCCAATGCCAGGAATTGTGGTCTCTTCCCCACCATCCTCCCTACATATCTACCTATGAACTTTCCCAACCCAATGGTAGGTGTTAGGGTTCTTTCCTCACTTTTTATCCTAGATAATTGCATGTGAACTTCCTAAAACCAATATTAGACAATCAATGATGTAATGCCAAACCCACCAATGAAAGGATAGAGTTTGGTACTGAGTTATCCTACTATAAAGGGGACTAACCTTTGTGTAACGTCGAGTAGTTGGCTCCCCTCCTCACAACAAGAAAGGAGAAGTCAACCTATCGTGCAAAGTCTTGATTCAGATATTTAGTTTTAGGAGACACCCACCAAACTACGAGCAAGTGAGGTGTCAGAGAAATGACTAATAAGATTTGTTTATTGGGACTAATGAGAAGAGGTGCCAGAGATATTACTAATGATATTTCTAGATTGGGACTAATGAGGAGAAGTGCCAGAGATCTTGGGTAACATGAGATCTTTGAGTACTGTAAAACATGAACTAATCAAATTTTGAATGCTTAATTGGAGGTCCAATGGGCCAAACTTTCCTTAGCTCCTTCAGGTTTATTTGTGTCAAGTGTATCACAACCTCCTTGGGCGGTATCATGTTTGTGTAATGGTCCTTGGAAAATAGTGCACTGTTTTAGGAAAATACCCATGGTATAGGCCTTTGAACCCATAGTTGTTTGTAAAAACCCATTGTACACATCCACCATATTGAATGCTTCACCTAAACCACTAGTCCATTGTTCACTAATGCCTTGAGGTCATTTCCTTTCCTATTTATAAAAAGGGTGGGATATATATGAGCTTTTCCCCCATTCTCCTTTCAATACATATCCCCAGAGAGAATAACCAACCTTTGTTCTATTATGGTCATCATTATTAAAGGAGACAAAATCCCATTCCTAACTTTTGAATAGATCACTATGTATTTCATGCTCATCTCATATTTTAGTTCTAGGCCAAGTCTTTCTCTCACCCCTCGTCTCTATTATCTCTCTCTAAGCGTGATCGAGATCTTACGCCTATCGTGCAATCATCCCCTGAAAGAACATATATTATTGGTTCCTTTTCATTTCCTCTTCGACCAGTTCCAGCTCATGCAAATTGGATTTTTTGCCTATGCTCAGGGCTTCCTATTTCATGGAGTCTACAGTGTCCTGCAACCTTATAGGTCCTATTTCCTGGTTTAGATTTCATTCGTAGGATAGTCTTAGGAAGTGAACTCATCAGAGTGTCTCCATTAGTCCCTCCCTACGTCCATCTTGACTCCACCTAATAACCTCTTCAACCTAACAAACTTCATTCACGTTCAACACTCCACCAACATATCACTTAGCGTTGCAATAAATTAATAATCGTTCAAGTATTAATTAATCAAACGTTGTTACTGAAATAATTGTTCAAGATTGCATTTTGAAACACAATTCAAACTAAAACCGGAACTTCAACAACCTCTAAATAGGTCGTACTCGATATATAAGTGACTAAGGGAAACTTTAAAAAAGTTAAAATTATTTAGAATATTGTTTAAGAGCACTCTATTTCCTCTAACAGTTAATTAATAGGTGCTCAAGACTGAGATTGATTGTGGGAAGTTTATACATATACTATGGGTGGGTGTTGGTTGGGTCAAGCATGCACCATAATGAATGGGTGGGGTTGGGCCTAATCTTGGTGGGGAGAGTAACCCTGAGCATATAAGAGAAAGGGTAGGTGTCTAGCCCCTTATAACACAATCTAAAAGGGTGGGATAGATAGTTTTAATTGAAAGGTGTTTCCAACGACCCCAACCTCCGTTCAACTTATATATCGCTATATATAGGCTGCTTGCATTGCAAGGTTTTTCATCCCACTACTATTTATATATATACACTTAGGACTGCAAGCCCTCCCTACCCTGCATTTTTCTAATAGACAGTTTTTCTATACCTACTTTAAAGAAAACAATAAAGGAGTAACCCTTTTTTCATTATATGTCTAGCAATGAATCTATTTGAAAGTCCCTCCTATTTTGTGGGTTTTGTGCTCTTGTCAAGCAAGGAAGCCTTAAGCGACATATAAGTGTTATTGGGGCCCATTAAATATTTTTCTGCAATGAATAAAAACCCCTTTTTTAAAGCCTTGTCCTCTTATTAATAAATTAATAAAGACAATTGTGAGCAAACAAGTTTTATAGTACAAGGTCCGAATAACGATTAGTTATATCGGTGGGTGGTCACACCCGAATCCCTACACTTGTCCTCTATAGTCGCATATTACAAGGAATTATATCCCAACTAGATAGTTCTTGAGCACCCATCGTAACAACTATGTCGCAACCTATATATATGTTGTGAGAGGGAGTTTTTCACATATTACCGATCTATTTTAGCTCGTCTCTTGAACACGAATTCAAACTCAAATAGTTGTCCTTGCCTTAGGGATAAATAAACGAGGGAGTAGTTCAAGTGCCCCTTTTTGAAAAGGTTTTTCATTCAAAAGTATTCCCCTTTTAGATCACGATGAGGTAGTTTTTTCATCTATTCAAAAGGATAATAATCAATGAAAAATGAGAGGATTGCCCACCCACCATTTGAATCAAGTTTTGATCTATAATGGATAGACGGGTTTTTTTGTGTGATAAAAGAACAAGTTCTAAGTGGCTCTTATATGACCATTTAGTTACAGTGACACCAACACAACTTCTCCCTCCTCCCTCAGCCTTGAGCGATATAGAAGTATGGAATGGATCGTGTTTACACTATTAGCCCCTCCTACTGTTCCATTCCAAATAACAAATATTTGTTGTTGATGATGATTGACTGGGATGAATGAAAACGATCCTCCTTTGGTAGGTGTCTTGATAAACTTCCGATGATCAAGAGGTCATATCCTTCCCCTTGGTATGATAGTCATCTTATAGGTCTAAGCTGAATCATGTCTCATGGAAGATGACGATTTTGAACGATTATTAATTTAGTCGCAAAAGAATATGTTGGTTGTGGAGCCCGATTATCTTTCTATTTCATAGGTCTTTGTTTTCAACTGTGTTTATACCCCATGAAGACTGTACACCCTGGAAAATTGTACACCCCTCCACGTGGGGGAGGCGTAGAGGGGGCTTGCCCCCTGAAAGAAGAATTCCCTTGTAAATGTATATTGTAATTTCATAGTAAATCTGGACTGTTTATTATAAGGTCGCAGATCTGACGGTATAAGTTATGTTAAAGTTTTTTTCCCTAGAAGGAAACTCTCTTTTATGAGAGAATTGTATTGCGGCTATGTATCATTGCAAATATTGTATTATGAGAGAGGAGACTGTGAGAGAAAGAAGATGAAGTTACAACAGTTGTGTTATAGGTTGTAATCCCTTCATTTGCTAGATAATAAAAAGTAAGGACCTGACGATTTCTCTGATGGACGTAGCCCACACTAGGTGAACCATGTATATATGTGTCTCTATTGTATTGTATATCTTCTATGTTTTATTTCCACATTTGTTTTTATTTTATTGCTCCGCGATCCTGTTTATCTAACAATTGGTATCAGAGAGAAAGGTAACTCATAGGAAAAGAGGGTTTCTGGTTCAAGTGGGAGCAATGGCAGAAGATGAAAAGTTTAGGGTCGAGAAATTTAACGACCAAAACTACCAGTTATGGAAGATGTAGATGGAAGATTATTTATATAAGAATGATTTATTCCTACCATTGGGTGGAATAGAAAAGAAGCCTACGACCATGAATGACAAAGAATGGGAGGTTGTTGACAGAAAGACACTAGGAACAATACGACTGAGCCTGACAGCGTCGATAGCTTTCAATATTTCAAAATAAAAGACAACGAAGGAGCCGATGGACGCATTGGCTAAACTGTATGAAAAACCTTGGGCATCCAATAAGGTATTTCTAATGAAGATATTATTTAATATGAAGATGTCAGAAGGTGGGTCTGTTGCAAATCATTTAAATGAATTTAATACGGTTACTAATCAACTAAGTTATGTAAAAGTGGACTTTGATGATGAGGTTAGGGCTCTTATAATCTCGTGCTCATTGCTAGAAAGTTGGAACGGCTTGGTCATGGCTGTAAGTAACTCTGTATCTAGTTCAAACACTTTAAAATTTGATGATATTGTTGGTGTTATCCTTAGCGAGGAAATGCGATGGAAAAGCACAAATGAGACATTAGGTAATGCGTTAAACATGGAGAGTAGGGGAAGACAAAATGATAGAGGAAATGACTCAAGGAACTGCGACAATTCGAGGAAGGGAGATCCAAATCCAGATTGGGAAAGATAGAGTGCTTGGATTGTGGGAAGAAAGAACATTTGAAGAAAGATTGCAGAGCTCCAAAGAAATAAAGAGATGGACAACAGGAGAAAAATCAGGAAGCAAATGTAAAAGGTGATGTGTTACAAGATGTTTTGATTCTTTTGTAGATAATATTTTTGAGTCTTGGGTAGTAGATTCATGGATTTTATTTCATTCCACACTCTATAGGAAACATTTTCTAGATTATGTTCAAACTGATTTTGAATAGGTTCATTTGGGTGATGATGCACCATGCAAAATTGTTGGAATGAGAAAACTTAAAATAAAACAAATGAATGAAAACTAACGGTTGTTGAAAGGTGTAAGACATGTCCCAGATCTAAGGAAAAATCTAAGTTCAACATGGCAGTTGGCAAGTGAAGGTTGTATATCCATATTTTCAGATAAGGTGTGGAAGGTCACCAAAGGATCACTGGGGATAACAAAAGGAGAAAAGGTAGGTACATTGTATTTATGTATTGTTAATACTGATTCTTCTATCTCTTTAGCTTCTACAGGAGTGGATACAACATTGTGGCATCATAGGCTTGGACACATGAGTGAGAAGGGGATGTAGATACTTCACGAAAAAAATTTATTGCCAGATATTAAACAAATTGATTTGGATTTTTGTGAGCATTATGTTTATGGAAAACAAAAGAGAGTAAGATTTCTCAGAGTCAGAAAATAAAAGAGGAGTGAAAGGTTAGAGCTTGTGCATACATAGGTATGGAAACCAACTCATGTATCATCTCTTGGTGGCTCTTGTTATTATGCTACTTTTATTGATGATGCAACTAGAAAAACTTGGGCTTATTGCATTTGACAAAAATCTAATGTTTTTGATACTTTTAAGAAATGAAAAGTTTTGGTTGAGAATGAGACAGGAAAAATGTTGAAGTGTCTCAGATCAGACAATGGACATGAATATTGCAACAAGGAGTTTGATGATTACTGTTCATACCATGGGATTCATAGAAAGAAAACAGTTCCAAGATCCCCACAAGAAAATGGTGTGTCAGAAAGGATGAACAAAACAATCATGGAGCGTGCAAGGAGTATGAGATTGCACGCTAGTTTGCCCTTATAGTTTTGGGAAGATACTATAGATATTGTTGTTTACTTAATAAACATAGGACCTTCAAGCTCTTTGGATGGTAAAATTCTAGAGGAGACATGAGCAGGTAAAAATGTAAACTATTATTTTTTGAAAACTTTCGATTGTGAAACATTTATCCATATTGATAAAGAGAATAGAAGAAATCTTGAGACAAAATCCAAGAAATGTACCTTTATTGGATACAATGTTAATGATTTTGGTTATCACTTATGGGATTGTGAAAATCACAAAATCATTAGGAGTAGATATGTCATATTCAATGAGAAGATCATGTACACAGACCAGTGGCAGGGAAAAAAACAGAAAAAAGAAAAACCAAAATACACAGTGTTTGATGAGATTATTGAAAAAGAAATTCCAAAGGTACCAGAAAATCAAAATGTACAACAACATGAGCAACATGTTCCCGAAACTCCTGCAAGTGTTGTTAGAAGATCTACCAAGTTAAGTAGACCCCTTGAATGATACTCTCTTTCATTGTATTATTTATTGTTGACTGATTTTGGTGAACTAGAATGTTATGAAGAGGCAATGCAGGTAGACACTAAAAAGAAGTGGGAGAAAGGCATGAAAGAGGAAATGGATTCCCTGGTAAATAATCAAACTTGAGATTTGGTTCAGTTGCATGTAGGAAAAAAAACATTGCATAATAAATAGGTTTACAAGTTGAAAGAATAAGATGGAGGCAAAAATCGGTACAAGGCTAGACTTGTTGTAAAGGGGTTTGCACAAAAGAAAGGTATAGATTTTGATGAAATATTTTCTCCTGTTGTTAAGATGACTTCAATTACGATTATTTTAAGTCTTGTGGCAGTAGAAGATTTGCATCTTGAACAGTTTATGTAAAAACAACTTTTCTCCATGGGGATTTGGATGAAGATATTTATATGAAGCAACCACATGGGTATGAGATCAAAGGGGAATAAAATTTGGTATGTAGGTTGAAGAAGAGATTGTATGTCCTAAAGCAATCTCCAAGGTAGTGGTATTTGAAGTTTAACATGTTTATGACAAAACAAGGTTATAGTAGATGTCCTTCTGATCAATGTATTTATTTTAAAAGGACAGAAAATATAAACTATATTATCTTGCGATTGTATGTAGATGACATGCTTGTTACAGGGTCTAATATGCATGATATAAATATGCTGAAGAAGAAATTAGCTAATTCATTTGCGATGAAGGATTTGGAAGCTGCAAAGAAAATCCTTGGTATGAGAATAACAAGAGACATGAAAAATCACAAATTGACATTGTCTCAGGGTGAGTACATAGAGAAGGTGGTTGAGAGGTTTAGAATGCAGAATGTAAAACCAATTAGTACACCTTTGGCCAGTGATTTCAAATTAACCAAGGAAATGTGTCCCAAGATACACGAGGAGATAAAATGCATGTTCAAGGTCTCTTATTCATCGACAATTGACAACTTGATGTATGCAATGGTTTGCACAAGACCAGATATTGCACATGCAGTGGGATTTGTGAGTATGTATATGAACAATCCATGTAAAGAACATTGGGAGGCAGTGAAGTGGATTCTCAGGTATTTGAAAGGTACTTCTACTCATGCATTATGTTTTGGAGGTTCATACACTGTTCTATAGGGATATGTTGATTCATATATGACAAGTGATAAAGATAGCAGGAGGAGCACCACAAGGTGTGTTTTCACTGTAGGTGGAACAAAAGTAGGTTGGATTTTGAAACTGCAAAAGGTTGTTTCACTTTCAACAATAGAGATAGAGTATGTTGCTGCTACAGAGGCTAGTAAAGAGATTATTTAGTTACAGAGGTTTATGGAGGAATTGAGAAAAAAGCAAGAAAATAACAGGTTGTACTGTGACATCGAGAGTGCCATTCATCTTGCAAATAACTCAACCTTCCATTCGAAGACTAAGCATATACAGGGCATGTACCATTTCATACTATCCGTCTTGGAAGTTGAAAATTTGAAGTTGGAAAATATACACACTAGCGAGAATCCTGCAGACATGTTAACAAAGGGAGTAACTAGGGAGAAATTGAGTTCCTACTCAGTTTCAGTTGGTATTCAAGCATGAAGGTGAAGATGAAATTTTTTCCAGGTCCAAGGTGGACTATAGTCCAACAGGTACAACAACAATGAAGTTCTTGTGATCAGTCTCCAAGTGGGAGATTGTTGGTTGTGGAGCCTGATTATCTCCCTGTTTCACAGGTCTTTGTTTTCAATCGTGTTTATACCCCATGAAGACTGTACAACCCTCCACGCGAGGGGTTTCCAGTGGGGGATTTCTCCCCCTGCGTGGTCCGGGGGCAAGCGTGCCCCTGAAGGAAAAATTGCCTTGTAAATGTATATTGTAATTTCATAGTAAATCTGGACCATTTATTATAAGGCTGTAGATCTGACAATAGAAGTTATGTTAGGATTTTTTCCCTAGAAGGAAACCCTCTTTTAAGAGGGAATTGTATTGCAGCTATGTATCATTGCGAATGTTGTATTCCGAGAGAGGATACTGTGAGAGAAAGAAGAGGAAGCTATAGCAGGTGTGCTATAGGTTGTATCCCTTTATTTGCTGGATAATAAAAAGGAAGGACTTGAAAATTTCTCCGGTGGACGTTGTCCACACTAGGTGAACCATGTATATATGTTGTCTCTATTGTATTGTGTATCTTCTATGTTTTATTTTCGCATTTGTTTTTATTTTATTTCTCCGCGATCATGTTTATTTAACATAATTATCTAATTCAATGAAGATCAAATGAGTTTACAATGATCTTCCTTCGAAAAGGGATCTAAGAAAGTATCTAAGTTGATCTCTTGTTCGAGTAAAAGAATTCTCAAGAAAACTTCAGAAAACGACACTTTTGATTGATGCTTTGTTATGATGATGATGTCAGATGTTCTGAAGCGATTATTTCTTGCTCCGGTGGGTACGTTTTCTTCATGATCAATCTTTTTACCTACTATCGTTGCATTTTATACGTGATTGATTGATTGTTGGGATACAGAGCATCTTTGAGAATTAGATGGATGGGATGGGATGAATTAGATATAAACTTTTCTTGGCTTGCTCATGATCGTTCCAAGTCATCTCATTAATGCGGGGCTTAGAGAAGATGAACAATCAAATGTTTGCATGATCCGATGTGCTTTATTTTTTGTTCTCACCTTCGTTATTACTTACCTTAGACCCCTTATGTGTTTTTTTTTCTTTGACATGAATTGCATTGATTGTTTCATTCATATATTATTATGGTAAATTAAACATACCAGGATAAGAGGGTGGAAAAACAGATCAGTGAGTGCAGATCCGTGTATTGTGATCAACTCACCATGGGGTTTTTACATGTATCATTAAACATTCTACGGAGGACGAGTAACGTGTTGATGATCACAAAAAGATAACTCACACGATGCTATGCCAGGGCAATGAATCGAAAGTTAATCAATTGTAGATGTTGTTGTGGAATGAATGGAGAGCCATTCGGGTTTATTAGTAAATAATAAAAAGTCCCATTATCGAGAAAGAGAAAAAAACCACATACCACTTCTTCTAAGCATAGCTACACAATTTTGAATCGACTAATTCGACCCAAAAGAAAGGGGATGGGGAATCAGAGCCAACCCTTCTAGGAATCTCCACACTCATTCCCTTCCCGCCTTCTAATCTATAAGATTTGAGAGAGAAGAGGGACAATCTAAGGTCCAAAAGGGGTATATACGGGACTTCAACACTTAGAGATATCCAACAAGGGTTCCACGTTGGTATATTTCCATGAAGAGGATTATAAACCAACACGGGGGTCCGATGGTGGTTCTCTCTCAGTCCTTTTTGATAATATTTTGTACGCGTCAACGCACACTGCGATCTGATTCCCTCCCCTTGGTCATGCAGGTCGCACAATAGTACAATGAGGGATTTCTTCTCTTTCAATGAGAGTTGTAATCAAATACAAGTTTTGAAGAGGAGGGAGAGCCAACCCACCACTCTTTTGTGGTTGGTGGGGAAGATAATATGGGTCTAATTCAATGTCGTCCTCTTAACAATTCAGGCTTGTTTATGAAAACACTTTTCATACATGGACTTTCTTGGAATTTCTTGGACTCGGTGTATACAAAAAGTATAAGGAACTTTTCCATGACCAGTAAGTGAGTAGGAAAGAGTTAGAATAAATAGGCCTATCCACCAGGTCTTATCGGTTTCCTTATCCTTCCACCAGGTGTATACAAACTCCTTCCTACTAGTATAAGGTATTTTGGGGATTAGAAGTATTTTAGGGGGGGAAGGAGAGGAAATGCTATTATATACGATTCATCACCATGTTTTGAATAGGGAGAAAGGAAACATAAAAGGACATCTCTTTGAAACCCATAATTACATATATAAAGTATCTGGGGGATCCAGGGTCTTTCGACATTGAAATGATCGTCGTTAGCCCCGTTTTCAGGGACCCCACAGGTTCTGCCACTTCATAATCTTTAGCGAAGTGTAGGGATTAGAACGTATTTAGAAGTTTGATAAGAACCTTTCCCAACTCCATCATTCATTTGGCATAACAAATACCTTGAAATATCCCTTACTTGCCAAACTATTGACCTAACAACTTCATTCTTGTGCCATGCTAACTTAGCATCACTATGTCATTTCAGTCACTAGGGATAACATCCCCAACTCCATCAATTGGTGTGGTGAAGTGTTGTTTCTTTTATAACATATTTAGTGACTCATAAGCGGTAACCTTCTTTTATAACATATTTATCATCTATAATTAAGGGATTATAACGTATTTATTCACTAGGGATAACCTTACCAATTTGCACCCGGATTGACCGCAAGAAAGCGGTACAGTAGATGCTAAATCACAATACTTTTGTAAGGTAAGGCAACCATCAATGGACATAGTGCTCGATTGTAAAGTAAGGCTGCCACAGAGTGTCAGTCTTTGTGAACCCACTTCTAGTTGTTGTTGAACTTGAACCAATGAAAGAAAAGGTTTGAACATAACCCGTTGATCCATAACTAGCACTAGTTCCTGTCATTTACCTTGAACTTGTTGAACCACCTGAAGCACTTGTTGAAGCATTCGTTTTAGTTCCATAGTCCGTTCCATATCCATATGCAGCTTGAGAAGATCTTACAGCCTCACCAATTGACTTCATTGATTGAGTAAAAGCAACGGATCCAAATCCAGTGGACCCTATTGATCGAGAAGCAATCTACGTAAAGCATATCTAGTTACAGAGTCAATTTAAGAGCCTCTTGATTCAAATCCAATCGAAGAAGATTCAGTTGAGCAAGATTGATAGCCAACAACAATTGGGGTTGCACCGGTTCATCCATTAATTCACTTGATCCATGTCCAGTAATGGCTTTACCACTACCACCTCGCTCAGTTCCAATTCTATAAGTTCCAAATCGAGTAGAAGAACAATCTTTTATCTTGTTGAAGCAGACTTAGCGGACTCAGTTGATCCCACACAAGAAAGGGTTGAAGAACCAATCACAAGGAGAGAGGCATCCTTTATAATCATCGCCAACACCTCACCCAATAACATTCCTTTTGGATCGAGAGCAAATATCAATGCTAGCTTCTCTTTAACCTAGGGTTTAAGGTTGTCATTTCGATAAATCGTCCCTCGAATCTATGACTATGTAAACAATGCCTAGTGGTTCTAGATCAACGGGTGAATTAACAATTGTTGGTACTGGGTTTCGATATGGAAGTGATGACGAGGACGCTGGTTCAACTTCAATCGTATCAACCACTACTGAGACTTGAGCTGCTGGGGGATCTTCTGTTGGTTCAGGATAAACAAATCAAATTGATCCTACTTGGATCTATAGCTAGATGTTGCAGATTCAGTGCTAGGTACAAATACAGATACAAAACCCATAGAGGAGGTAGAGGCAAAGGAAAATATAGAAATAAAGGTAGAGGAGGTGGTTGAACCACTAACATCGGTGTTAGAGGTGGGCCCAGTTGGAGTGGCCTAACCAGTAGTTCCATATGTTTTGACAATAACTTAGTTCCTATTAGTTTTAACTATTGGAGATGTTCTAAGTAGAGATGTTTCAACATATGCGTGTTTTCTAACATCCTATGATGCTCCTAGTCAAGTTGTTTCTACATAATACCCTACTAGTGATGTTTCGTCATTCCATGTTATAAGAGATGGGAGCAGAGGGAAAGATAACTATAATGATATAACTTTTCCAAGTTATTGACGTGGAGTTTCTACCCCTGTTCTTACTTTTTGTACATGTTATCTCTATCTCTCTACAGTTCCAGCTGCATCCCTTCCTGTCTCGATCTAGCTAACATTTGTTCCTATATTGGAATTCGATGTGCATTACTAACTATGAACCGCTTTGTCAATGCCTCTATGGCCTTTGCCTATGCGTTATTATTTGTCCTTACCTCACCTGCCTTTTCTTCCTTTCCCTCTACTAGTAGTTGCATTTGAACCAAAACCACCAATAACATAGGGAGAAACAAGCACATAATATGGTGAATCAAGAGGGCAAACACATGGTACTGCTTGTTCACTAACAAATGACACATGGTACTTAAGCCACCACCTTATTCTTTATATGAACCTTGGACCAATGACACATAATATGAACCTTGTTTTTACCTATGCATGGGAGCATGCCTCATCATAACCTTATTAGGGAACATGAATAAAGAAGGATAGAAGAATGTCCACCCCGAGGCTACTAAAATCTCAAATTGGATTGGAAACTCCTACTAGTGGTTCTCGCAAAGGATATGCTCCTCTCCCGCCATTGGTGATTCATTTATAATGATGGAATCATCAATTTGATTTGGAACGGGCTATGACCCTTATATTTAGAGGTCTTACATTGCAAGGTCTTACATTGCAATGATCAAGAAAGAACCTTAACCTGGCCTTGCTTACTCTGGTCACCCTTGCTCCTTTCATGCGTTCAGAGCTGGCCTCAGTGGCTGATTTGACTTTAGCCGTTGAATGCTATCTTTATGCCATATTACTAGTTCACTATTCTTGCATGAGTTGATTCCGCAGGAGCCGGTGTGCTATGGGTGGATTCGACATGAAGATATTTTTCATGATGAGTAACTTATTTTGCATGAGCTGATTCTTTGGCATGTGCTGTGGTTCCAACCGTAGGATCTGCCTTTGGTACTTATAGCTATGGATATTTACCAACTTCCCTCTAGCCTATGGCCTATCTTCCCCATATATCTATGATATATTGGTTAATGGTCTATCCTTATCGGTCAATGGAGTCTACTAGCACGGGATACTAGATTTTCAACAACTGTTGGTTATGGGTCATAAACCTTACATACATGGGAAAAAGGAAGGAATCGGAGAGACCAAATATCTATGTAGAATAGGAAGGAATTCCAGGCAAAACTCCTTATTGGAGCTGGAGCTAGAAGGAATGCTCACTCTGGAATTGGCTCTGTATTGGGATCTGCTACTTAAACTACTGCTTTTGGTGTTGCTTTCTCCTTTGCTTCTGGTTCACGGATATATGGTTCAAGGTCATACTATGATATCTTTTTGACTTCCTATGCTACCAACCAAATTACGGTATGCATCCATCATGGCACAATGGTAAGCTTACTGGTAACTGGAATTCGATCTGGAACTGGATCTGTATATACCCCGTAGCTCCTACTTCCGATGTTCTGAAATCGCTTGATGTTCCGACATAGCCTATTTCTCCTATAAGTGATGTTCCAAGATCTGTACGTGTTCCTAGAAGCTTTGTAAGGCATATGCGTTTGCTAGTGTTCCAAGAAGCGAAGATCCAGCACTAGAGAGTGTTCTATGTGATGTTGATGTTCCGACATAAGCTTGTGCTCCTAAGAGTTATGTTCTAATATAATATTTTGTCCCAATAAGTAGTGTTCATGCATCTGCACATTTTCCAAGAGGTGATGTTCCGACATCTACCAGTGTTCCAAGAAATTGATCCTCACCATTCTCATTTGTTCCTAGATCTGGTGTTCCAGCCAGTGATGGATCGATCTGATCCTTGTATATGCCCAAAATGCTCCCTATCATGCCTATTGTACGCCCCATAGTACGCATCCATCACACACTTAAGTCGTTTCAACATCATCAGTGGAAGCCATTGCATTTGATCGAGTAAAAGTAGCTTCAATAGTTTATTATGCTGTTCATTCTATTGATGAAGCAGGTCGATAGCCAGTTACTACTGATGATCGTGATGCTGATCCATATGTTTATGATCGTGGTACAGAACCTGAGCCAACTGTTCGTGATCCAGGTGCTCGTGGTAGAGATGAAGGAAGGAAATACACACTTACTGTTCCAGAGAAATATCCATACCCATATCCAATTCCAATAGCATAGATAGAAGATCCTGCAGCATAGACATCAACACGAGTAGTAGCATCACATGTAGATATAGATGTAGCAGAAGCAGTTCCAGGTCTAGGTGAAAGAAGTCGGTGAGCAGTTTTATTGAGATCGATACCCTGTGCCATGTACAAATGATCGTGATAGAGATGAAGAGTTTTGTGATAGACATGATAGAGATGAAGAGTCAGATCCTGTTGACCCAGAAGTAGATTTGGCTGATTCAATAGATTGAGCAGATTCAGATGAGTAAGTCGATTCTGTTGTTGATCCGGTTCGTTCAACAATTTCTTTCGATTCTACAAATGATTATGCTTTTTATTCTTTCACAGTCGAGACTTTTAATTAGGTTGAAGATAAAGGAGCAGTGGGAGAGGCAGGGGGTAGAGGTAAAAGTAGAAGATCCAACAGTAGAATCCGTACCCGTTCCAGCATCCCTTAGCGTAGGCGTAGTTCCAAAGCCAATTGTTTACCCAACAACAAATCTACCAGTTCCAATTCCGTTTTGAGAACCAGAAGCAAGGGTCGTTGGAGCATCCAAAGCAACAGTTCCATTAGACTCGAATTCCCTTCACACGGTACCATATTCACCAGCACGAGCACCAGTCGTTAAAGAAGCAGTAGAGACAATACCAACAACAGAGGAAGGGATGGCTAGAGCAAAGAAAAGGGAAAAGACAGGGGCTTACGCTACAATATCATATCCAACCGCAACAGATCCAAGCGAAGTAGACCCAACATCATCGGTTACAGAGGAAGCAACTATATCAGGTACATGCAGTTGAACCATTGATCTAGCACCACCTGCACCACTTGGGTTTGCTGCAGCACTACTTTGCGTAGTTTAATTTCCAGATCGAGATCTAGTGCCAAATCCTAATCGAGACCCAGCCCTAGTTTCAACTGTTCATGATAGAGAATAAGATCCAGATCCAAAGCCACCAGGAGCAGAGCCAGTAACAAAGGTAGCGAAGGGACCCACAAAGACACAGACAGAATCAAAATCTACATTAGTGGAGTATTAGGTAGGCTATTCCCGCATGATCTAAGCTACAAATAGATCGAAGCAGTAATGAAAGTTGAGGGGCACACATCTCCCTCACATATGATTCAGGACCAATCAATAATTACCCAGCCATGGATCCAAATCCATAGTCAGTTGTTGACCGAGATGACTTCATTGACTCAGTCGATCTTGTTTCCCAGGAACAGAGCCTACACCGGTAGCAGTTGAAGAAGCATCCCGAATAGCATCAAAGGTGGAAGCAGTAGGAGGAGATTTAGAGAAAGTAAAAGTTTCATATACATATTCTCCTGTAGTGAATCCTGCAGTTCGAAAACCAAGGCTAGCTATACATGCGCTTATGTGTTTCAGGTAGGAAATAATAGAATGGAAGGGAGTGCATCAATTGTATAATGAGCATGGAGTAACAGACCCAGTTGATGATTCTAGTAAGCCAACGAAAGATCCAGTGACAAAGGTAGAACCAGCGAGGGTAGAGGCAGTAGAGATGGGAGCAAATATAATAGTATCCCTTCCTTTTAAAGAGCCTGTAGCACCCCATCTGGATCGAGAGCCAATTCCAGTCACAGGTCTAGATCCCGTCTAAGCAGAGCCAATTCCAGTCACAGGTCTAAATCCCGTCTAAGCAGAGCCAATTGTTACAGAGGCAAAGCCATGACCTCCCCCGGATACATATCCAGTCCATTCATAACCCGTTGAAGTAGACACAGTGCCGGTTTTAGTCTCAATTACCTTTCCTTTAATCAAGTCCTTTTTCAATTGGACACCTTCATTGTTGCTATAATAGAATTATCCTTGTTTGGGTTTGGGATTAAGAAAATTTTCCTAATTAGCGGGGCATTCAAATAAACCCTATTTTATTTTGTCTTTATGCATGGTTGTTTTAGTTCATTCTACTTAATGAGTGGGGTTCAAAATGATGTAGCAATTCTAATCCCTTGTAGTACTCATAGAGAGCTTTCTATTAAAGCAAATAAAATCCCAAACGAATCTTGTATATAGATTTATGCCTTTGGTAAGGTAACTTTGATCATCTCTCGTAGGTACATGTGGAATCCATGTCAATATCTCTCATGATTCATCCATGTGGAGTTTGTAATGCATGGAATTCACTACAAACTTCTAGGAGCTTTAAGAGATTCCAAAACCCTAACGCTAACAAAAAAGAAATGGTGTTAAAACCTTAGTTGAAAGGAGGATAAGAGGTTCAACACCGAATGTAGCAATTGGATTTTCCTTGGTAAAACATAGGAGGAAGGACAATTTGTAGGGGACAATAATAGACTAATAGTGTCTCATAGCTCCACAATGAACTTGCTATTTATGTATTTTGTATTGTATTCTCTATTATGAGAGGCACATTCCTTCATGTTGCTGGAGTATTTACCCCAATTAGGGTTCTCTAGGGTAAATGTTGTGTTCATAGTTTATATTTGCTATTATAATTTTTTTTTCATTTCACAATGGTAATAAGAATCCTATGGCATGCTTTATTTTTATGTTAAACCATTAAATATAAGAAAAATAGTTCCACAATCAAGCATAGGCTCACAATTTTACCAATAAGTTTAATATCTGTTTTGGCATGGGATATCCAAGACAATTTATAGTTCATATTGGCATTAGTGCAATTTTGTTTTGGAATTTGTGTGGTTTGAGTGCAGTGTATGGTTACTTAGCTAAGGAAGTATAAATTTGAAGGAAAGGTGCATCTTGTGGATCTAAATATTGACTCAAGAAGAGAAAATAAGAAGTCACAAACCTTAGATATGGAAAATGAGCACAATATTTTTTTTTTTTTTTTTATGAAGGTGAGTTAAGTTTTGCAAGGTTGGAAGCTCAAGTTTCCAACATATTTAGGAGCATGGTCTTACTAATATAATTTATTAAGAGAAAAATCAACCCCTTTTTGGAGCACCCTAACTCATGAGAAACCAGGAGATCAAGGGGAGCCAAGGAAAGATAAGGAACCAAAGATAAAAATAGGGAATTCCAACAACTAGTCTGTTTCGCCCCTATTCAAAGTGGAAGAAAAGGTCGATATTAAACCCCACAAAAGTGAAGTAGACATAATTAAGTCAAGTCATTGGTTGCAACAATTAGAATGCATGCAATGTATATATCAAGAATCAATGTATGCAAATTTGATTTGAGAACGAGATTCATTGAAGATCTTAATTAGATGAACAAAAGTCTATTTCAACATGCATAATGTACAAGAGCAGAAAATATATTTTTCCATACTCAAGATAAAAGGTCATGCACAAAATTGGTGGGAAAGATACACTAAGGCACTTAGGTCGGAGTGAGACTTTCCATTAATTAAGTGAGAGTTATTTAAGGACCTCTTTTAAGTCCTAGGATTATCTTATTGGGTATGAAAAGGACTAGATGATTCAATGGCACTACTATTGATGATGGAAAGGACAACAAGTACAAGAGTACACTACATAGTTCCAAAAGCAGGCTATTGAACGAGGAATCTATCCTAAGAACCCAAATGTGGTCATCAGGTATCTGGGTGGCATTTACATTCATATAGGGAGGAAATTCGTGCTATTTAAGCCCAATACTATATATGCGATATGTTTTCATACTAGGTACATTAAATTTGACAAGAAAAAAGAGTAAGCAAGACTTGGTTTAAAGTATCTTGACCAATAGGACACTTCTAATAAGGGTAAATGAAGAAAGGGTAAGGGAAAAATAAGAACACTACCACTACAACCACTATGACCATTGCAACATTGAGGGTCACACCCAGAAAAATGTTGGAAGATACATCTAAAGTTAAATCCCAATGACTGTAAACAAGAGCAGTCCAAGAGGAATAATATTCTAGGCATGGAAGCAATAAAGGATATACAACACAACTCAATTATGGATAATAAATGTGTATGCACAACAATGTAGAAGGAGGTGAACCTGAAAAACCTCCATCATAGTGAGAAGGAGATGATGACGATATTCCATATCAGGATTCATATAAATAATAACAAGTTATATGCTTTGTTTTATTTTGGTTAGCAAGCCATCCTCACTGCAAAGAAATTGGTAAGTAAACTTGGCTTAGAGGTGCATGATCATCATTGTCCGTACCCCATAGGATGGGAAAACAAGGATGTAAGATTAGAATTCTATTGATACACATTTTATTGATGAAGTTGAAGTTGATGTAGTGCCCCTTGGTATTTGTAGTGTAATGTTCAATAGACCTTACATGTAAAATAATGATGCCATCTTCATGAGTAGGGAGAACCAATACTTCCCATCAAGGATGGGAAATATTTTATCATTACTGCAAATAACTGAGAATTCTAAAACCTGTTTTTTAAGTGCCCACCAAGCTAAGAGATTGATCAAACTTGAGTAAAGAATCACACGTTACTCTTCTTAATACATAATAAAAAAGATACCAAATCAAGGAAGAAGACACTTGAAAAACTACCTTTAACACAAGGCAAGGGATATGCAAATGGTTAGCGATTCCCTTTGGTTTGATTAATGAAACAACTAGGCTTTTATTTTTCCCAATTAATGATGCACCATTTCCATTATCTATATGATGTCTTATCTATTAGTTCTACTCAAGAAGAACATATTGTACATATGAAGAAGTTGGAGACACCAAGGAAACACTAGTGGATGGAAAACAACATTAAGTGTGAGTTTTCTAATCAATCCTTGGTGTACTTGGGGTACATGGTTGATAGATGTGAGTTGAAGATTGATCATACAAGTATGAATTCCCTCCTTAAATGGAACACTCCTACCAATATCACATAGGTTAGGAGCTATGGGATATATCTAATATCTAAGGAAGTTCATTGAATCATTTTCAATCGTGGTAGAACCACTTCATCTCATGAGAGTTAGTGATAAGTATTTTTAGTGGGGTAAGAGTTAGCATAAAGTATTTGGAGAGTTAAAGCAAAAAATTAGTCAAACCTTGGTCCTAGCATTTCCTAACTTATAGCAACCATTTGAAGTGGAGGTTGATGCAAGTGGCTATTCAGTGTTAATGAAAGAGGGGAGGTTAGTCTATTATCTTTCATATCTATTCCATGGAGTAGTACTAAACTACCTTTCATATAACAAGGAACTTAATGCCTTGGTGTAGGTAGTGAAGAAATGGAAGACCATTATCCATTCAAATCACCATCCTTTGCAATACTTGTACTTAGAGTAAGCTTCAACAAGAAATATATTTTAAATGGATAATATTATGCAATAATTTGATCTAGTTATCAAATATAAGAAGTGCACTGGAAACAAGTTGGTTCATCTATTTTCAAGGCCACTAACGTCCAAAATTACATCTCTGGGATCCATTATGCACATGGATCTGTTCACTCATAAAACATGTCAAGAATAATATGTTGAAGATAAGGACACAAAGGTGGTGTATCAATAATTGTAGGGTCATCAAGGACTTGCAGGTAGAGAAAACAAGTTTGATTACCATCTCCAAGATGGATTGATATACAAGATGGTGAAGTTGTGTGTGCTAAAGAGAGAAAGAGTATACTTGATAAGGAAGGCTCATACCTCCAAGGTTGCTAGGTATTTCAGCGTTGGGAGGACCCTGTCCAAATTGAAGAGGTATGCTTATTGCTCCAAGATGTAGAAGAAGTATCTAGGTTTATTGGAGGTTATATATTGTGTTGTAGTAACCAACTTAAATCCATATCAACCCTTGATCTATCAAGTGTTGAAAGGGATCATATATGTCATGGCCTCTCATTTCTTAATAGATTTGAGGATAAGATGGATCTAAGATAGTTGTAATCCCACATAATTGTGTCGAAAAATAAAATTGACTTTGATAACCTATCTTCATTATCTATTTTCCTTTGATAATATATATTTGATATATACTTCGATTTCTGAATATATGTTCATTATATATGCATTCTTCTGCTCACATTTTATTTTTCCATATTTATGGGAATTTATTTCTATATTACCATTGATATTCCAATCACATCATTACATTTGGAATATATTTTCGAACATTTTGGGGCATTATGTTTCTCGTATTTCTATTTGCATTGTATTGTATGATGTTTGTTCTCACGTTATTTCTATATGTGATGTAATTCACCCTCACCTTTAACATACTAACATTGAATCCTCATGGGCTCATTTCTTAAATCAATGCAACTGGTTTATTTGAATTGTATCATCACTTAAATCAATATTACATATTTTTTTTCATTATATCATCATTAAATCAATGAATCAAATTGTTTTGCATTGTATCATTGTTGAAATCAATGCATCAAATTGTTCTGCACTATATTGTTCCTAAAATTGATGCTCTAGATCAGATCATTTTGCATTGTATGGTCACTGAAATCAATATATGATATCATTTTGCACTATATCATTGTTGAAATTGATGCACAAGATCATTGCAATATACACCATATCATTGTTGAAATTAATTCACAAGATCATTGCACTATACACCATTGTTCAAATTAATGAACTAAGTTATTTTGTAGTGTATCATTGTTGAACTCAATACACGAAATAATTTCCAGTGTATTGTTATTAACATCAATGTACCTACAACTTGACCATTTTTTGTTATCATTGAAACCAATGCATCATATCTATCTTAAAATTATAAGAAAAGTAGGATGGATCTAATATATTTGACAAATTCTAATCACACCCGAAAAAACAAACTTTTAAATTTGACCTTATAAAGAACAACTTGTATATCAATGATACAAGAAAATATTCTACAAAAATTTAGTATTTGATCTCTAAGGTCTTAGGAACTTTATGAGAGGAAGTTGATTTCCTCATTGTGATTGTTTTTAATTAATTTGTAATAGTCTAGGGTGTTCGAGAAGAAGGAATTTTGCCAAGAATGTAATAGGAGGTGGAAGAGTTAGATAAATTAGGATTTTGTTTGGATCGGATCCTATCTTTTAGGATTAGAATTAAGTTATTGTTACCTAAATGTAGTCTTTATGTAATTTTGGTTAGAACAAATTCTATCTCTATGGAATGGATCGATCTGGTCTTTATTGTATTAAAAGGTTTGATAGGTGAGAGAAAAAAGGTGTGAATGTGTGAGATGAGTGCAGAATGAGTGTGGAAGTGTGTGAGAAGCCAAAAGGAATCGAGCTTCCTATTGTATTCCTATTCCTTAAATCATTTGAATAAAAGACTGTTGTGAAATTTGTGTTCTCATGCATTTTGATTAGAATCTATGTGTTAAGGAAGCAATGGCGATTTGCTTTGTGATTACATGAGAAAGAATTGCGCACAAAGGCGTTCTAGATCTTAACCAAACCCCGTTAAAATCCCCGTGTATTTATGTTTTGAGGAATGGATGACCATGATTAAATCAAAAGGATTTGATTGATGACTCACAATATTGCAGACATCGCGCATCGATGCTTTCTTGTTACTCATTTCTTTGAAAATATACGAAGTCCCGAAGTCCGACACACGTGGTGTAGTGGAAATGGCGAAGGGAAAAATTATATGGAGGAGAAAGATTCATCGTCGATCACGATAGGATTGATGATGATCCTACTCTAATCAATATCGCTAAAGTATTAAAAGGGGACCCACAACTTAAGATCCCACTGTTGATTGAAGTGGAAATTGACAGTGCAGGGTTGACACATATCAACAAAGTACGAGGAGGTTAATACAAGGAGGTTTGAGACCCCATGGTCTGGGGCCCAAAATATGTGACATCCCTTTAGTCATCCACATGGTTCCACACGAAGTTCCAATGTGGCCCACACAAAACACCTTTATAAGGATAAGACGGTTGAGATTAAATCGTCGCATCCAAGATCGACGGTCCTCATCGCGACAGACTGCAACCATCAGGAGTTTTAGGTGTTGGAGGTTGTAAAAGTTATGACGTGCCAATGTTGGGATACGTCAAGCTGATGTCAACTCTGACTTACGGTTCCACATGTGGTTCCAACATAAACATTTGTAATACATTAAAAAATGGAGATTGATATGGAATCATCCAGATCTACGGTGGACATTATATGGTTTGGTTCATTTTTGATCGATTGATAAACGATCTAGGAAAGTCTCTTGATCCAGATCAACGACCCAAATTTATTGCATACCTTTGCAGGGTTAAGCCTGTGGTTCTTAGCACTTGGTCACGAGAGTAAAATAATTTTAGTGCCCAAGTTGAAGCCCTCGATTCCAGTGTTTGGTTGCATAGCTAAAGAAAAGGTTGAAGCCCCCGGTTCCAGTGTTTGGTTGTATAGCTAAAGAAAAGGAGCCAAGCGTCTGGGCAAGGTAAATTTAAAATTTTACTTCTAACTCGAATTTTTGATCAATTAACGAATTCTATAGAATTGGTAAAGTACATAGAGAGAACTAGTTCAGATTGGTTATCAGTTTGGTTTCAAAGCGCACAACATCCATGAAAGTATAATTGAAGATGGCCTTTATAATTCAAGGAGGAAGAGGTCGGGTTCGAGGAAGACCTGTTGCAAATGCATAAGTCATTGAAGAAATGAGAAATCTTCATGCACGATTGGAGGAAATGGAAGCTACTCAACGAAGAGGTGTTGATTTGGGAGATGTCAATGAAGAAGAAGAAGTTGAAAACGTTGAAGAGGGAGCAGAGCCCGAAGAAGAAGGTGTTGAAGAAAAATTAATTAGAGCTATCATGGGAGTAATCTCTAGACCAAGAATGGAGGTGACACTGTATGAAGGAAACTTTAATGTAGATGAATTGATGGACTAGATCAATACTTTGGACAAGTGCTTTGAAAATGAAAATATACCTGATGAGAAAAAGGAAAAAAATTCTATGAAAAGGATGAAAGGACATGCATTACTCTGGTGGGATGGAGTACAACCTAAAAGGGAGAACAAAGGAAATACAAGGATTAAGAGCTAGGACATAATGGTAGAAAAATTGAAAGGTAAATTCATGCCCCAGGACTATTATCTTAATGTTTTTAGACAAATGAAAAATTTAAAGTAAATAAGTATGGCAGTTAAATAATACATTGAAGAGTTTTATAAATTGAATATAAGAGATGGTCATATAGAAGAAAATACTGAGAAAGTTGCTAGATATCTTAATGGATTAAGATATGAGATCCAAGATGAAATTGGCATTTTATCTCCTAACATTGTTGAAGAAGCATATTAGTTTTCTCTTAAGGCGGAAGAAAAACTAGAAAGAAAGAAGAATTAGAGAAGCAGAGGTAGCAATTCAGCGAGAGGCATAGGACAAGAAGGTGGTAGACGAAGATCTACAACTCCAAAGGAAGAAGCCAACAACCCACATCAGCAAGGACAATCACCAAGAGGTGGTGATTTTAGAGGGAGAAGACCTTATCAGAGGTAGGTAATCTTCTGTCAGATGTTTTAGCTGTAATAAGTTTGGCCATAAATCATATGAATGTCCATAAAATGCTTCCACTAGTAGAGGAAGTGCAAATGTTGTTCAGGTAGAAGAAGTAAGTGTGGAATCATCTGTACATGAGAATGTACCATAAGTTGGAGAGTCTTTGATGACGAATAGAATACTGTTGGAACCACATAAAGAGATTAAGGAACCTGCACAAAGGAAAAAACTCTTCAGAACTCTTTGCAAAATAAAAGGTAAATGCTGTAAAGTCATCAGTGATAGTGGAAGTACTGATAATTTGGTGTCTACAAAGATGGTTGAAAAGCTGGATTTGAAAAAGACAACACACCCTATTCCCTATAAGGTGTCATGGTTGCAAAAGGGACATCAACTGACAGTGAATGAGCAATGTGAAGTGGAGTTTCAGATTGGAAGCTATAAGGAAAAGGTACTTTGTGATGTTATGCCTATGGATGTGTGTCATATTTTGTTATATAGACCTTGGCAGTATGATAGGAAAGCAATACATGATGGAAGGAAAAACACATATACTTTTGAGAAAGATGGAGAAAAGAACACTCTCTTACCATTGAAGGATGAAGGAGCTACTGAAGAAAAAAACTCAAAGGTCCTGTTAGTCAGTGGAAAATAATTTCAGCAAGATATTAAAAAGGAAGAGGTACATTTTTCCCTAATTGGTAAACCAAAGGCAATTCTCCCTAGTACAAATTTAAATGATCTACCTGAAGAAGTTAAATATTTGTTGGATGAATTTTTTGATATTGTGGTTGATTATTTACCAAATGAATTACCTCCATTGAGAAGTATCGTTCATCATATAGATTTAATTCCAGGGTATAACATTCCAAATAAAGTATCATATCGAATGATCCCACATGAGAATGAGGAGATAAGAAATCAAGTACATGATTTGTTAGATAAAGGTTCGTTCAGAGAAATTTTGAGTCCATGTGCAGTTCCAAGAGTGTTAAGTCCAAAGAAAGATGGAGGATGGAGTATGTGCACACATTCCAGAGCTATAAACAAAATCACAATCATGTATAGATTTCAATTACCCCGAATTGATGATTTGATGGATTGATTGAGTGGTGCTAAGTATTTTTCAAAATTGGATTTGAAAAGTGGGTATCATCTGATCAGGATTAGAGAAGGAGATGATTGGAAAACAACATTTAAAACAAATGATGGATTGTATGAGTGGTTACTAATTCCCTTTGGACTCACAAAAACCCCTAGTAATTCTATGAGAATGATGAATGAAGTACTTATAATTCATTGGTAAGTTTGTCATAGTTTATCTGAATAATATTCTGATCTAGAGTCAGTCTAGAGAAGAACACTTGAGACACCTCAGGTTGGTTTTAGGTAAACTACAACAAGAAAATCTATTGATCAATTTGAAAAGGTGTAGTTTTGTGAAGACAAAGTTAGTTTATTTGGGATTTGTGATATCTGGAGAAGGCTTGAAGATGGACCAGGAAAAGGTAAAGGATATAAGAAATTGGCTTACTCCAAAGAATGATTTCGAGGTAAGAAGTTTTCATGGCTTGACAAGATTTTATAGAAAATTAATTAGGAATTTTAGTGGGATATGTGATCCAATTATAGAAACCATTAAAGGAACCAAACAACCATTTAAATGGACAGAAACAACTGATAAGAGTTTTAAATTATTAAAGAAGAAGATAACAGAACAACCAATTTTAGCACTACCCGATTTTAATAAACTCTTTCAAGTTGAATGTGATGCAAGTGGGATTGCAATATGAGCCATTCTAAGTAAGGAAAAGACACTGGTTGCTTATTTTATTGAGAAATTAAATGAAGAAAAGAAAACATATTCTTCATATGACAAGGAGTTTTATGCAATTATTCAAGCATTAAAGAAATGGAGACATTACCTCATGCCAAAGGATTTTTTTCTTTACACTGATAATCATGCCTTGCAGTATATTAGCATCCAAACAAAATTAAATTAGAGACATGTCAAATGGATTGAGTTTTTGCAGAATTTAACTTTTTTTATTAAGCATATAAGTGGGAAATCAAATAAGGTAGTAGATGCGTTGCGCATATTTAGTTTGATTTTACAAGAGTTTCGTGTAAATGTTGTGGGATTTTATGAGTTGAAAGAAATATATAAGGATGATGTAGATTTTAAAGATGCTTATGTAGTCTATGAAAATCTAGTAAGTAGAGACAAAACTCCATGGTTAGATTATATGATTCAAGAAGGTTTATTATTTAAAGGAAGTAAATTATGTATTCCAAGATGTTCAATGAGGGAAAACCTATTGAAGGAAAAACATAGTGGTGGATTAGCAAGACATTATGGACAAGACAAAACATTTTATTAGCTAAATATATTTTATTGACATGCAGACTGATGTCAATAAATTTGTTGAAAGATGCAGGATTTATTAGTATGCAAAAGGAAGGAGACAAAATATTGGATTGTATAAACAATTGCCAATTCTAGACAGACCATGGGACTTTGTAAGTATGGACTTTGTGTTAGTATTTCCAAGAACTCAACAAGGTAATTATTCAATATATGTGGTTGTTGATATATTTTCAAAAATGGCACACCTCAGAAGACAAAGGTTTCCTAGAGGGGAATATAACAAATTACAGCTTAAAAAGATTGGGCCATGTAAAGTGTTAAGAAAATTTTCCTCAAATGCTTATGAAATAGAACTTCCAAGTAACCTTGGAATTTATTCAATATTTAATGTATTAGATTTATACCCTTTCAACGAACTAACAAAAAATTTCACAGATGTACCCAACAGTGACAACATTCAGACCATTGACTGGGAGAAACAACTACCTATAGCACAACATAAGAAGACTCAATATATCTTGGACCAAAAGGTAGTAAATAATACAAGGGGTAAAGAGTACTTTCAATACTTGGTCAAGTGGAAAGGACAACCACTTGAATATTCTATGTGGATGACAACATAAATATGTAAGTATGGTACATGTATTGAAGCACTGCTACAACAAGCTCAAGAACAAGTATTTTCTTTCCCAGGAGTTTTATGTAAGAGCATCTTCTACTACAATTTAGTATTTGAGCTCTAAGGTCTTGGGAACTTTATGAGAGGAAGTTGGTTTCCTCATTGTGATTGTTTTTAATTATTTTGTAATAATCTAGGGTGTTCGAAAAGAAGGCACTTTTTCCACAAATGCAATAGGAGGTGGAAGAGTAAGATAAATTAGGAATTTGTTTGGATCAGATCTTATCTTTCACTATCTGAATTAGGTTATTGTAAGCTAGATGTAGTCTTTATGTAATTTTGGTCATAATCGATCATATCTTTGTGGAATGGGTCGATATGGTCCTTATTGTATTCAAATGTTTGATAGGCGAGAGTAGAAAAGGTGTGAATGTGTGATATGATTGGAGTGAGTGTGGAAGTGTGAGAGAAGCCAAAATAAATCGAGCTTCATGTTGTATTCCTATTCCTTCAATCATTTGAATAAAATACTATTGTGAAATTTGCGTTCTCATGCATTTTTACTGGAGTCTACATGTTAAGGAAGCAACTACGATTTGCTTTGTGATTACATACGAAAGAATTACGCGTAGAGGGGTTCCATATCTGAACCAAACCCCGTTAAAATCCCCGTGTATTTATGTTTTGAGGAATGGACGACCAAGATTAAATCAGAAGGATTTGATCAACGACTCATAGTATTGTGGGCATCACGCATTGGAACTTTCTTGTTACTCATTTCTTTGAAAAGATCCAAAGTCTCGAAGTCCAACACATGTGGCGTAAGGGAAATGAAAAAGGGAAGTGTTATATGGAGGAGAAAGATCCACTGTCGATCATGATAGGATTGGCAGTGATCATGTTATAATTGATAACGTCGAAGTATTAAAAGGGAACCCACAACATAAGATCCAACCATTGATTGAAGTGGAAGATCGATAGTGCAGGGTTGGCGCGTATCAACAAAGTGTGAAGATGTTAATACAAGGAGATCCAAGATCCTGTGGTCCAAGGCCCGAAATAGGCAACATCCCTTTACTCTTCTACGTGGTTCAACCCAAAGTTTTGGTGTGGCCCACATAGAAATACCTTTATAAGGATCGAACGATTGAGATTAAATCGTCACATCCAAGATCGACAACCCTCATCGTGGCGGACCACATCCATCAGGAGTTTTAGGTGATGGAGGTTGTAAAAGTTCCAACGTCCCGACGCCGGGGTACATCAGGTTGATGTTGGATCCAACTTACGGTTCTGCATGTGGTTCCTGCGGAAACCTTTGTAATACATTAAACGATGGAGATTGATTTGGAATCCTCTAGATTGATGATGGACATTATATGGTTTGGTTCATTTTGATCGAATGATCAATGATCTAGGAAAGTACCTCGATCCATATCAACGACTTAGATTTATCGCATACCTCCATAGGGTTAAGCCTGCGGTTCTTAGCACTTGGTCATGAGAGTAAAAGAAGTTTCTTGCCCGAGTTGAAGCCCTCGGTTCTAGCGTTTGGTCACAAATCTAAAGAAAGGGATCCAAGCATCTGCACAAGGTAAATTTCAAATTTTACTTCTAATTCGAATTTTTGATCAATTAACGAATTTTGCAGCACTGGTGAAGTATATAGAGAGAACCAATCCGGATTGGTTATCAATCAATCATATAACAAAAACCTCTAACATATCACTATCACTCTTTGTCATGATTCAACTAAACATCATATCACATACTCAATATGAATCATGGACTGTTAAGTTTTATGGTAATGTTTTTTACATATATTTTCAAATCAAAGTTGAAACATTATTGTTATGTCAATTAAATTCAACTTTTATCAATTTCTTTATACATTTTACATTTTTGTTATCTTACATATTACAATTTTGTTTTGAGAGGTCAAAGGAACTCTAATTACATTAATGAATCTTCAGAATTGGGATTGATTGACACAAGAAAACATTCACATCTAGAAAAATTACTATACAAAATATAACTATTATAAACACTCCACAAATAACTTAAGAACTATGTTTTTGTAGCATGTAGTGCATTAGGTGTTGAATTAACCCCAAAATTATCCTTCTTAACCCATGAGTTAAAAACAAAGACAATCAAATGGATAATATTGTAGTTTTGGTTGATTTTGTTTTCATCTTCTAACCCATTGTAGTTATCCACTTCTCACATCTTTAATATTATCATTATTTATTTTCCATTGTAATTGTCCACTTTTCACATCTTCAATATTGTCATTATTTATTTGCTCATTAAACTTAGACATAATTATGCTCACTTTATCCTCTCACATCTTCAATATTATCATTATTTATTTTCCATTATAATTATCCACCTCTCACATCTTTAATATTCTCATTAAAATTAGACATAATTATGCTCACTTTATGATTTATAAATTCTATCCATGTATCAAGAAAAAGGAACATAAGAGACATAAATGATGTTAACTATACAATAACACATTTCCTAGCACTAATGTAAAATTTAACAATGATGAAAACAATGAAAACGCATGATAAAATCAACGCAGTTGCATTAATAAATTTATTGTAAATTAATGCTGAAATGAAATGAATGCATACCAAATTAAATTATATATGATGTTACATAAAGTGAAAATGTATATTTAATTTAAAAAATTTAACATATAATCCATAGTCGAATATGCTGGCATAAATTTATATGAGAGTTCTATAATTTAAAGATTTTGTGGAAAAATTAATGTTATGGGAAATATGGTAAGATATTGAAATTTCTCTTTAAATTCATAAGAGAAATAAACAAAAAGAAAGAGACATTAGTATGCAGTTCGAGTGATAAATTTTCTGGACACTATTTTCCCTCCAATTCAGTCATTTATCTAAAGAAGAGAATGGATGTTAACAACGTGTCTTGATGATAGATTGCTCTATATTTTGTTGATCAACACCAGATGCAAAGATTATTGTACAAAAGACTACATAAACAAAAAAACACAATAACTAGAGAGTGTTAACCATTTTTATTATTTAGGTGATTTATAGAGGAAGTGGAGTAAGATAGGAGAGGAATGTGGCATTAAAGGTGAATTGATTCTAAAAAAAATATAATGATTTAATGTGCAGTTAATCTTCGCATTTGAGTATATTGAAATATATGAGTATACACAAATAATTTTGGGGATTAAATTGTTTATATTTTCTATATGATAATGTCAAAGGAGTTTATACTTTTGCCTCTTGACATCATAAAGGTTGGTGACTAACTACTTAATCACAATTCTATTAATGTTAGAGTTTTATTGGATTTTACAAATATATATGGAGGATTATTAAAGAAAGCTTGTTGAAGCATTAGTTTCATTACTTGTATAATAAAAGATTATTAAATCATAGTGGTTTTTTTATTATTTTATTTAGGATATTTTTTATTAAAGAAATATATTGCTTTTGATTAACCATATAATTACTCATGTTGAGTATTAAAGAATGAATGAAGAAATAAATAGTTCAATAAACACTCTATGAGTGAATGATTATCCATATAATGATCCATGTTGAGTATTAAAGGATTGCAAAAAAAACATCATAACAAAGTTTAAAAGAAATTATGTATTCTTTATCTTGTTAGGCTAGGGAATATGAATAGGATCAATATAATAAAAATCATGAGGTGTATCATGATGAATATGGAAATTGAGTAAAGGAGAAATAAATATAACAATAACATCAACAAATACCAAACCCATAATGTCTCATAAGTCATAACAAACCTAATTTGTTGTATGTTGAAGCACATTTTGATATCAATTTTACTTCAAAATGCATATCTTGCTCATCTTCTCAATTGAGACACTTCACTAATATGCTATTTAATTACCACGACATGTGGAAATATTTGGTTATAAGATTGGATTCACATCTAATTGTTTATTTATAAGAGAATAGAAATTACTTTTAATTTTATAAATGTGTTTCAATGTATAAATACTTATACAATTTACATCTCACGACATTTTTTTACACAAAAGAAAAATAAATTGAATTTTGTTTGTGCAAAGATTTAATTTATTATCATCTCTTTCTCTCTATACACACACACACACACACATTGATAGATAATACATTAAAGATCAATATAAACTCTAGATCTAGGTCTTTCTCACTTATTTTTTTTTTCCAACACGAGAAAACCGCTTGAGCACTTCCCTTCATTCTGATGATAGTACCCTAGATTATTTAGGGCACAAGGCCAAGTAAAACATTTATGAATAGATCATAGATATCTCATCAATAATTGGCTCACTAAGGGAAAACATGTAATAAAGTAGGATTTGAACTTGGGCAGGGAGGGTAACAACATTTCCTCAAAACCACTCGAGTTACACCCAATTTGCTTTGTCACTTATTCTCTATCTATCTAGGGTGCATGTGTGTTATTTATTTTATTTCCAAGGAAAAAATCTCATTTTATATTCAAAGAAGAATAAAAAATGCATTCTTTAGGTGTCAAGACACATAATACATAAAGTTTGAGTAGTATCAACTCAGTGTAATCAATAAGCATAAACAACAACTGACCACTAAAAACGTCTCCTATCAACAACTAATACAAAAACCCCATCAATGTTATGATGACATAGTTACAATCGTTAATCAATAAAAATATTAATTTCAAATTGATAGACTTCAAAAAATAACTATCTTCATATATCATCTAAAGAAATACCATATAGAACCAAGATCATAAATATTGTCTATTATCAGATGATACCCCATCATTCAGTTCCTTCAACCCTAAGTATCTTCCTTCAACCCTAAATATCTTTGGTCTAATTGTAAATCCTGTTTGGACAAAGTATCAGTTGCCACATTCAGTTCTCTATAGACACGAGTGAATGTAATCATCTCAAAATACCCATAGTTTTCCTTGATTTGTATGACCAAAAGATGTAGGTTCACATTTTGAATATGTCGTTCATACTTCATCCACTTAATCACTAACATAGCATCTCCAAAAACTTGAAATCTATGCACACCTTTTGATAAATCCACCGTAATCAAAGATCTGAGTACCATAAGTTACAATAAATCATGTGTTCCACTTCCTAAACCATATTTAAATATAAAGAAATGATTGTCCTCCATTTGTTCCACTAACAATATTTAAATATAAAGAAATTATTTGTTCCACTAAAATTTTGAATATGTTGTTCATACTTCATCAACTTAATTACTTACACAAAATCTCCAAAAACTTGAAATGTATGCACACCTTTTGAGTAATCCACCGTAAACAAATATTTGAGTACCATAAGTTACAAGAAATTATTTATTTCACTTCCTAAACAATATTTAAATATAAAGAAATGACTTTCCTCTAGAAATAATAGTCCACCTAGACTATTGGTATGCTCATCCCCCTAGCATGCTCCTTCCAAAATCCCCGAGGGGTTGAATTTTCGATTTGAAGCTTTCCCAATTGGTGAGGAATATTGATTTAAGTGTTCATTTTAAGGAGCTGGAAAATAGTTGAAACCTGAAAATAAAGTACATGCCTATTATTTGCATTATGTGCTAGTCAAATTCTCTAGAGAAAAAGTAAAGGAATATCCCTAATCTCCTTGAGGTCTTGTCTTTGAAATCATGTCTATAACATCCCCACTATAATCCCCAGTTTAATTAATGCTTATGTAGGTATAATGTGTGGCTACTGCCAAAGCGATGCAATATGCAAATAGTATTTCAATGTTTTAATAATAAAATGTGATGCCAGCTGCTAAGGGGGCATGGAAAAGAGATGGGGGATGAACTAATCCACAAGAGGGGGGAGTGTGTAGGATAATGGCCAAGAGGGATCCAAGGGGGAAATACCCATGTATATTAATTTAACCCATTTTCCTAAATTTGCTATTTGTATATGAACCTTTTCAGTTCTGATTGAGTGTTCCCAAATCCAATCATTGAATACATGTAAGAGGGTGGGTGTGAGTGGTCACATCCCGAAGTTATTGGGCACATGGGGGCTGAGTACAATTAGCTTGGGGAAGAGTGTGAGTCAAGAAAGGCAAGCCAAAGAGAGGAAATTCATATGGTTTGGGACATCAAATTTTACACATTGAGCTTTTGTGCATGAGGAGAAAGTATAGAGAAAGAAATAGAGCTTGAATATGATGCAACCATGGAGGGCGAATTCTAGATCATGTTGGAGTGTAATTGGAGAGAATTGGATTTGGAAAAACTGAAGAGATAGGTTGTCAAGCCTGAAAAGTGAATTCTCATGTGAGTTGCACTAAAACAACATGTGGTTGTTGTTGGATTGCTGATAGTTTCCCTAGCCGCAATTTCCCTTCAGTTCCTAGCTGAGAGATTCCTAACTACCCGTGTCAAAGAGACCCTAATAAATGAATGGGATGCCTGAGGGTTGGATAGGTAAGAGGAAGAGAGCTGGTGGAAAATCAGGATAGTTGTAGGAGAATATCAGTTGGGTTGAGAGTTTTATGAGTTGTGAGTGGACTGTGAGAGACCACCCTCTTTTGTGGATTTCTAACCATAGCTCAAGGGTGACTGGAAGTTGAGATTTGGAACATTTAGTCTATGGTTGGGTGGAATGTCCGTCCCAAGTAGCCGATTGCACAACTCTTGTTTAAAGATAAGTGTTTTCTCTTATTGCCATGCTATTTACATGTGTTATTGTTGTGCATGAAATCTGTGTATTTGAGAATGATTTATATGTTGTTGTGTCAATGATTAAGCTACATTTCATGTTGATTATTAGCATGTTGTAGATGCATCTATTTTATGTTTCTAGACAATATCTAAATCTGTTTTAATTCATAGCTGAAATCTACAGAAAATTGGTTAGCTGTAATGAATTCATTTAGTTAGCAGAAATTTCATTTTTAAGAGTATTCCACACTGTAATGTCCCTTGGTCAGGATGAGGGACATTACATCATGGTATCAGAGCTCAGGTTCAAACACCAGGCTTGTATGGGCTCGAACCAAAGAGAATTGGTGAAATTCGTTGTTGTAGATTTTGTCTGTGACTGATTTGGGGGAAAAAAAGATTTTAGAGAGAAATCCCCAATTTCGTGAGTGAAATATGAGTTTTAATGAATTTAGACGGTTTGAGAGGGTTAACGAAGTGGAGAGGTGAAGTTGCAGATCGAAATTCGACTTGGCATGGTCAAAATTCAAGTTTTAGTGGTCGCCTGTAGAGTTACAGGCAATTTGGTGGATCAACGACTAAGATCTCTTTTGAACTCAAGATCGATGGTTGGGATTCACTATGATAAATTTAAAAACTTGTAATTTTTCATCCATTTGAAAGTTTGATCATATCAATGAATAAGATTAAACCATATCAATGACTAAGATTAAACCAGGGGTTGTGAAATGGATCAGATCGACGGTTCAGATCAATCAGAGAAAGGTCAATTTTTTTCTAAGTGTTGGAAATTCACCAAGAGAAATCACCGACGATCGATGGACGAATTGACTGAAATGATGAAGAGTTTGGGTCAACTATAAGACATATTTGACCGTCGATGGCCGACGGTCAAGGGTTAGCCGAATTTGAAAAAGTATTTTTAGTGTCCAAAGAACATTGCCGATGGTTGATGGGTTGATGGTCGAGGGTTGACTGATTTTGGCGAAATGTTCAAATCAAGAAAGAGAATTTGTCGATGGCCAATGTGTCTATGGTTCAGTTTTAGTCGAAGTCAATGAGTTGTCCGAGTTGTCCAAGTTGACACCTCAGGATGACATGTCATGCCACATCAACAGTTTCCACGCCAGCCAAAAAAAGTGGTCGATGGTCGATGATCAAACCGACCAATTTGTGAAAGCATTTGACAGTCATCGGGGATCGTTGATCATCGATGGGATGGTGCTCAGGCTTCGATAGATTCAACATAGAGTTTTTCATTCACCAAAAAATATTACTGATGATTGATTTAAGATTTGTTTGAAAATCGAGTGTCGAGGAAATGGACTGACAGGCGACGGTCGGATCAGTAGCTTTGGAAAAACATTTTGCGCATCCAAAGGATGATACCAATTGCTGATGGCCGACAAGTTCAGATCAGCAGTTGCTATGTATCGTTATTTGAGATCAATGATTGAGATTTAAAGAACTATTACAATACTAAAATAACGAATTTTGTGTGAAATTTTCTACAATTTTCATATTTTTGAAGGTCATTAATTTGTGGGTCATTTTTGAGGCCATAAATGACATTTTTAGCAAGTCAAAACCTATGAGAAAAAAGTGTACCTTTGAGTGTACAAAGTTACACTATGTCTCTACAGATTAAATAAAATAAATCGAAGAGATCTATCCAACGAGCTAAACGGTTCGCGAAACAAAGCTCGTATGAGAAAGTTACAACCAAAACAATAAGGGTAAAATTTTAGCACCGATATTACTTCCAGAGGACATAAATCTATGCTCAGAAGTCTGATTTGGGCACAGGAGAAGTTGATGGAAATATTATGACCCATATAATCTAGTGGTGGAGTCATATTTTGGTTATGGGTAGCTAAAAGTGTGCAGGAAGAGAAATAAGACACTTGTAGCATACATGAGTAAATTGAGTAAAACAACCTAAAATTCTCTGGACCAAACTTTCATCTCAGAGCTCGGATTTGAGAAAACAAATAGTCACTGGAAAGGTATTGAGGAGTAGAAGACACATTTCAAACCATAATTTTTATTTTGTCAAATAAATTTCTCATAAATTAATAAATAGATTTATGTAACAATGAAAATAGTGGAATTGCAACATGTAGTTGTTGTAACTTTTCACTCAAAATTCAGATTGAGGCATTAGTATAGTCGTTGGAAAGATGTTTTGGGGAGGAATGCATCAAGAAAATCAAAATTTGAATTGGTGAAATGTGTCCTTCGTAAATTTATGAGGAATTAACCTATATTCGAGATGATGAAATGTTTTATGCTGTGCATATTTCTAATAGTAATTATTATATGCACATTTCTTGCAGAATTAGAGGTACAAAAAGAAACTTTAGTTCTTATATGAGGACTAGAGTCAAGGAATATGATCAAGGATCTTGCAGCCATGAGGAAGAGATCATTGGTCTACATTTCAACATGGGGAATGATGAGACAGATTTAAATGGAAGAAGAGATAGACAAGAGCCTATCACTATGAGAAGTCTGCGCAGGGAAGTGGAGAGCTACATGGACGATAATGAAAGGATTATGAAGGCTCAGGAAGAGGTACTTCAAAGTTTGAATATGTTTCATGATCAAGTTAACAAAGATTATGGCACCAAACAAACAACTATTGCTAGATAAGTATCAATATCTAGATCCCATAGCAAAAGGTATGATCATGGAAATGATAGGAAGTCAAGAAGCATGAGAAGGTGCCATCATTATCCAAGGAAGTCCACTAGAAGAACTCATGCAAGTTTAGGTCCAGGGAGTATCCCAAGTGAGTCTCTTGTTCAGAGGAAAAGAAGAAGGACCAAGGCAGACATATTGCAAGATGAACTCAGGAAAATAAAGCCACCTACTTTCAATGGTGAGCACAGGAAAGGAGAAGAGGAAGAGGTCTGACTGTTGGAAATGACGATATATTTCCAGCTGCATGATTACTTATCCTGGGTAGAAGCTAGAACTGTCACCTACCACTTGCAAGGAAATGCATCCATGTGGTGGGATCAACTTAAGAAAGACAAGAACCTTGATGAGAAGAGAATATCATGGAGGTAGTGTTACACGTCAAAATTTCTAAGTATCGCATTGTCCCTGTCAATTGTCGTAAGTGTCGCATCTTCCCTACAGCTTTCGCAAGTGTCGCAAGTTGACCACTAGTGTCGTAAATGATGATCGGGCATAATGTCGTGATACTGACACTAAGGAATCACTTATGACACCTCATATGACTGATTTGAAGAGCAAGAACTGATCCACTGGAATCAAAGAACTCTTAACACCTGAAAGAAGCCCTGAAATAGTGGTTTGGAAGGGGAACGCTCCTCTAATGCTGCTGGAGAAGCGCTGGTGCCCCTATACCATTATCCAGAAGCGTTATAACGCTCTTCAGCCCTTCTGGAGGAGCACTACTCAACTTAAGAGCGCTGGCGCTTTTCCAAGGCACATCAGGAGTGCTATAACGCTTTGATACCCCTTTGGGGGAGCGCTCTCTATTTTGGGTCAATTGTTAGCCCGTTGAGTTGAATGAGGAGGAGATCATTCGAGATTAGAAGGAAGTTATGCTCGAATTATTGGTTTCATCAAAGATCCCTGATCCAAGGAGATGGTTCCTAACTGGTTCTAAACATAACTCAAGAGGTTAGGCTTTGCCCAACCTATATAAACAAGCTTCATGATGGTGGAAAGGGGGGAAGAAATGAACATATGAAACTTATGATCTTGGAGGAAACTGACAGTCAACCAAAGAGAAGTGATTAGTGAAGCTGCTGCCATCCAGGTTGTGGATCTTTCAGGCAAGGGTTGGACGAAGAGGACTTGACGAAGCTGTCGCATTCGCATCTACGATTGTAAGTACTGTTGTCGTTATTCTCATCAATATGACAAGCTTGGCCTGTTTCTTTCTAGTTTGTGTTTGATGTTACATGAACTTATCATTCATTGATAGATCTGTTTTCAAGCTAATGTCAATAGAGTAGGAAGTAGTCGTACTTATTTTGTCCTCAGACCTCAACGAGAAGAAAAAGGATTGGAGCGCAACTCGGAGCATGCAGGGACAAACGTCGGTTAATAGGTACTTCTGTTATTCTCCCTTCTCATGCATTAGGCTTAGATAGATTTGAAAGGAAGTCAGTGTCCACGTTAAGCATTTTTCTGTCTAGGGTTAAGGTCAAGCTCTAGAGGTCGATCTACTTGTCCGCATGAAGATTTTCCTACAACAGAAATTGGCGACTCCGCTAGGGAGATAGCCTCAAATCGAAACCTCTTGTTTTGGTTTTTTCTCCTCATTGACCTTGTTCTGCCTTTTGATTGTTTCAGACCTGGTTTACCCCTTTTTGATTAGTTTCATGAGCCGATTGGCTCCTTGTCCCATCATACTCAGCATCTTTGTCAGGTCGAAACTTCAATTTTTGAATTTTCTTGACATTTCTGGAACTTTTAGACCCTGGTGCCCATGACTTAGTATTATCAGAGAGCCAATGCTTTTTGTAGCTTTACACAGAGCACTATAACGCTCTTTGCCCTTGGCAACAGAGCGCTAGCCTTTTTTGGCCCAGGAAACTTCAAATTTTGCATTTTTTTGGATTTTTGCCTCTGTGTTCTTCTGCTGAGTCATTTAGTGAGTCAATTTGTCTTCCTCTTAGCTTCGACATCTAATCTTTTTGAAGAATAAAACCTTGTTGATTGGATCTTGCAGCCTTCTTCACTATTCTTCATTAGGTTTTCCCTGTTGAGTGAAATTTGAGATTTATGCATTGTTCCTCTCTCCTCAT
>ML809598.1:147270-161336 GCA_009831015.1 Picea engelmannii | reverse complement strand
GATGGGGGAGTTTTCACGCTTTCAGTCATGAAAAAATACATCGAAACCAATTGCAGATGTCACATGAAATAAAAATGTCTTCTTTTTGCAAAATGCGATAGAAATTTGAAGTTCAAGAGACATAGGTGTAGGCAGCTTTAAGGGCAATTGAAAAAATTGAATTGGCTGCCAACACGGTTTGATCTACAAACTTCAAGATTTTATCCTCCCTACAAACTGTGCGATAACATTTTGGTGTTGTTGCCAGGGAACACTGAGTCAATTCTCCTCAAAGGAAAAATCTTTTCGGTGAGCCTTGCCTCAGAGAGCTTTTCTTACAAGATTACCTGGTGACTCCACTAGGGTGTTTTTCCCTTTTCTTTGATAGTTTCAAGTAAACTATTTGGCGACTCCACAAACCAAAAAGAGGTTCAATAATCCTCCTTTCTCTTTTAGAAGGAAACCTCCCGAGAAATCTCCTGTTGTCAAATCGCTTTTTGGGAAGACCCTTCCTTTAAGAATCATGTCTAGCTCTTAGACCGCTACAACGAACCCAGCCAACAATCAAGGACAATGGTCGTCTACTCTTTTAAAATCATTAGACATGTCAACCATACCAGGATACCCTAGGCAAATGCCACCCAAGTATGAGAAATGGTTGCCTAAATTTACCGATACTGATGAAATCAGTTCCGAAGAGTACATGAGCAAATTTTGGGCATTTTTCTAGCTTCACCCCATTAGTGATGATGCTGAAGATCTAGTCATGAAGTTGTTCTCTGCTACTCTTTATGATGCCTCAAGGCCTTGGTACCTCAGCCTTCCCGATGGAAGCATCAAAACTATGGATAGACTTGAAGAGGCCTTTCTCAAAAGATGGAGTGTCAAATAAGACCCTAATATTCTCCTCACCCGATTGAAAAACCTTGCCAAATACGAAAATGAATCCATTCAGAAGTTCCACACTAGGTTTGAGACTTTACTGCAAATAATTCCCACAATCCATCCTCCGAAAGATGACTACCTCGTCCATGTTTACACCAGATCTTTCAATGGCTAACTAGGGTATATTCTTAGTGACAAAAACACCCAGTCCATTCAATAATCCCAAGAGCTCGCTACTAAAATAGAAGGAAACCTCCTTTCATCCAAGATTGAGCCTTTTGCTAACCCAAGGGGGAGAATAGACACTAAACCAAAGATAGTTCACAATGCTGAGCCTACTTCAGATCTATGTACCAGTATCACCAAGCTACAAGCCTCTATGGATTGTATCATAAAAAATCAAGAGGAAATGATGAACATGATTGTCAAGTTGGAAAGATCTCAGACCCAGGCACCTAGGGTCCCGTACAAAGGGCAGTTCCAGAAAGGGGGCAAATTTTATAAACCAAAAAATGAGCAAGAAGTTTTGAACACTTTGGCCCCTGAAAACATTGTTGATGAAAATACTTTGTGCCTGGAATGAAACGAAGAACATTGGGAGCATGAGTTCCCTTACAATAGTGGCCATCAACAAGTCAACAATATGAATTGTTTCATGGAGTTTCCTTAGATAAATATCACAGATGCAGAACATCAGGAAGCCATGAAAGATGCATCTAGATCATAAATGATGGCGGTGATAAATAACTTGGATTAAAAATCACGAGAAAAGATAAAGAAACAAGAATTTCAGGTGTACAGAAGAAAGAATTTGAAACAACCCGTTGTTTTTCAGGCAAAGCCCCCACCCCTGGAAATGCTTCTTCCCTAGACATCCAAGGTTGGCAAGGCTGACTTGAACTTTGACTTCGAAGGGGAATTATTAAAAATGCATGGAAATGTCCCCCTGAGAGAAGCAATCAAGATCCCATATATCAAGGAACGCTTTGACACTTTCTTTTCGGGATCAGATGAACCTATGGACCCCCCTATTATGTTGCAAGTTGATATCTTTAGGGTCCAATATGGTGAAAACCCTCCTTTCTTCATGACATTGGTAATGAACGGAAAGAACCTCAACAATTGCATGTTAGATACAGGTGTTGGTGCCAACATGATGTCACTCAAAGTCATGCGATAAGTGGGCTTGAAGGTCACATGACCTTATAGAAATGTATGTCATTTAGAATCTAAAGCCATACCCACACACGGGGTGGTTGAGAAAGTTGAATTTCTCCTAAAGGAGTGCCAAGAGAAGGTGGTCCACATTGACATCGTGGTAGTTGATGTCCCACATGTGTGGGGGATGTTGTTTTCTAGAAAGTTTGCTACAATGTTAGGTGGGACCCTTGAGATGGACCTCACATTCTTGCAATTGCCTTTGAAAAATGGAACGATAGTCCGTCTCCTAAATGTGCCAATAAATGGGGACCATGTGCAGAATATTAGTCACCCCATCAATAATAACAAAGCACAAAACGAGATGATACAAACTCTTCAAAAGTATTCTCCAAAAGATATGCCCTTTGCAATAGAGGAGGACTTTGACCAAATCGAATGGCCCAAGAAAGAAGAATACCAACAACTCCTGGATGAATTCAAAAAAAAATACCAGGGTTGTCCAAGGAACGACCAAATACAAATTCATAAAGTACAAGGAGGGAGACATGGTATGGATGTGGGATACTCAGAAAGGAGAGACAACTAATGTAAAAGTAACCACTCAGTCATGGCTCAGACTGTTCAAAGTTGGAATGGAATCAATTAACGACTCATATTATCTATCCACTTTAGAGGGAAGAAGGCACCCATTACCCATCAATGGGAACCTCCTCAAACCCCACCAAGGTGGGGGGACCTGATTTCACAGGTAAGTGCAGGTAAGTAGGCCTTTTGTATTCGTGTATTATACCATTTGCATTTCATGTTAGTTTGCTTTCACATTTGCATTGTTGATTGTTTTATTTCGGTTTATATCTATGCATGATGAGGTGGCATTACCGCCCCATTTTTTTTACTGATTCCCCTATCGAGATTTAGCAGGTTTGTAGGTTATACCATAGATGTTGAGGTTCTCATGCACTCTACGGTGAGCACATGTCCCCAAGTTGGAGCCAGATGTTATCCCCGATTCTTAGGGATAACTAGGAGATCATGTCTCAAGCCCCACAGGTCCTAGACATGGAGTACCAAGAGTAGCATTGACCTAATCATGGTCCTGGAGGGCCCATTCTTTTCTTCTTCCATCAGCTTTGTCTTATCAGCAGTAGTAGCATCCATCAACATCAACTTGGTCTTGTATCAGAAGAGGTTCTTGCTCCGTGAGGTAATTGGTCTAGGTATCATGGTATCTGTCACTTTTGATCATTGAAACCCTTAAATATATGCATCTGATTCCTTTTATCTCTAACAACTACTTGGATCTTACATTAGCCCACTTGACCATGATTGGGGAAATTGACAGGGTGCCCTAGCAAGCCTGTGCCCATAGGTCTTGGTTTTCCACTGGGGGGGTTTCTGAAAATCCATCTTCCACTCCCATCCTAGCACCATTGTTTCATCTTATCTACTGCTCATTTATCCCATTCCCCTTGTCTGGGCATTGGGTTGACCTGTTTGTAGGATTGGACCTTATCTCGTGGGAAGAAGGGGCTAAAGGCCCAATGGTAAAAAATATGGTAAAAGATAAAATCCTAGAAATAAAACCTCGAGATGCTTCACCCAGGGATCCCCGAGAGGGAAATAAAAGGCCTCTCAACAAGAAACAAGAGGGACCCAGAAAATAAAAAACAAGACCTAGTCAAGAGGATAGGGGGTCTCATCATGAGCCAGCCTATTAGGTTCATCTGTGCCTATCAGTATGACATTGCCACCATCTGGTTAAGTTTCCAGGGCAATTAACTTTGGTTGCATGGCCAAGAGAAAGGGGGTCTCATCACGAGTTATCCTTCTCATCTCTGTGAAAGTACTTGTGGGTAACATTGTCATCTCTAGTCACCATGCCAAGGCAGTGTCCTCTAGTTAGCCCTTGAATAAAAAAACGAAGAAGAAAAAGAAAATAAAAGAATAAAGCAAGAAAACAATAAAGGAAAAAAAAACGGGCTTGGAAAAAATGCATCCATGACAGGTACAACTCACCTTCTACAAAGGCACCCACAGATAACATTATGCATCCTTGGCTCTCACTTCACCCACATGTATGGACATTCCCTGGCCACATCACCTCACTTACATGGCTTTGATAAAATCCTCTTGGAAACTTTCCTTTTGTTGTGGATACTAGCCCAATAGGACATCTTATCTTTTTATCAAATCTTGTATTGTAGGTTTTTGTAATGTCTTTGAGCTATTGACCGATATATCAGGGTTTTTATGTATATGTTTAGTAATATTAATGATGAAATGTGATTGACATTGCTATGATCCCTGTGACTAATGAGCCCATGGAGGGTGTAGCTTTTGATGTGTAGGACCATGCCCGACGGATAGGTACCATTTGGAGTGGTACACATGGGGAGATGATCATTTTGGACCTCCATGGGGATGAAGAGCCCACCGGATGGATGTTGAGACCCCATCAGGGGGCAAAGACAGGACAATGGTTGATCATGGTTTTCCACTGGAGAAGAAATGGTCTTTCCATCATAGGCACTTTGGCAGAGCCTGACCTAGGGGCATTGATCCACCTCCAGTTAAACGTCTACCCTGGATAGCCCAGGACGTCACCTATGGGCTCATGATGTTATCTTGAGTGTGTGGCAGTTTGATAGGGCAGTTGGCACATGTGGCATGATGGAGAGGCCCAAAGAGGGCTAATGTTTTTCTCTGTATTGCTGCATTTTCCCAAAAGGGGGCTAACATCTCCCTTAGAAGGGGTGACATCTCACATTTTGCTCAATTAGGGTTTTAAAAAGAACATTTAATGCAAAATAATATTATTTTGGTATTTTGGCCTTGTCAGCCTTTTTATGACCTAAAAAAGTAAATTAGGTCATTGATACACTATATATTGAGGAGTTTTAGCCTCATTTTATCATCATTTTTCACTCACTCATTAGTGAAGTCTGATTTTAGTGCCCTATTGGGGTTTTTAGCTGATTTAAGAGAGTTGCACTTGTTGAAGGAAGTCGTTTTGGCATTTATGGTGTTTCTGTTGAAGGAAGGTGTTAAAACTAGGGTTTTCATGGTTATTTCTTCATGAATTGTAAGTTTTTTCTCTACAAATATTCTTATTGAATGGTTGTAGTATAAATCTCTTGCATATTACTTGTAAATTTTCTAAATCAAGACCCTAGGTGACAAGCACATTTAATTGGTCCTTGTCTGATGTCCCATGATAGAGAAATTTTTAGCCATTGAAGAAGGAAGAGAGAGCCTAGCCATAGCTACACTCTCATTTCTTCTTCTCCCTTAGCTAGCCATACTATCCAGAATCCAAAGAGAGTGAGACGTCCTTGGCCTAGTTCTTCTACAGCAGGGCCGTACCATTATAGAGTTTGCTAAAAAGGCCTTTCTGTAGAAACACATTGCCTCTTCAAGCCCTCATGATTTGGTTGTCTTTGCTTTATCTTCAGCTAACCGTTTTTCCAATTTGATCTAAAGAAGGAGGAGAGAGCATGAGGCCTTGATTTAGCAACACTGGAGTGAGCCTCTCTCGCCTAGGGTTTTGTCTCTGAATCCTTGCCATTGCAGCACTCCAGAACTCTTCCCTCCAGTCTTTAGTCATCCTCCTTCAACTCTTGCGTCCTTCTTGTTGAATCCATTAAACTCTAAGGCACTGATCTAAGCCTCCAACATTGAAGTGATTTGATCCAAAAAACTCTCAAAATTATTTCAAAACTAAAACCCTAACTACATTAACCCTAGAATGATGATGCCACCCTTGGTTATTTCATCATGATGAAACAATGTTTCATTTTATAAGCAATTAAATGGTAGTTAAAGGCATTTATTGGATGGTGCGTTGATTTTTTACATTGAATGCCATGTCATTTCAATATTTATTGAGGAAGTGATATTATTTACATTGCTATATTGATAAACATTGACTTTGTCAATATTTATTGCCATAATTGCTTATATAAATATCATATAGTCATTAATATACATGAAGTGTTAACCAAGACCTGCATATATTAGTTTTTTGTTGTATTATTCTCAGGCAGGGACTCTACTTGGTTATTATTCATCTTTATTGGTTGTTTAGCCATGACTATCTTTTGGTGGTAACTTGTGAAGGGGGGAAACTTGTCTTTGACCTACTATTCTTTTTCCTCCTCAAAAATCGAGGTTAATGGGGATGTATCCCTTGGGCATAACCTCCTTAAAGAAAAATAACCTCCCCATCGTGGTGACATTGGGTGGGATAGGTTCCTATTACGCCGGTTTGATCTACAAACTTCAAGATTTTGTCCTCCCTACAAACTGTGCGATAACAGGAAGCAAATGGAGGTGAAAAGAAGTCGCTACAGAAGCAATTGATCATGCCTTTATCACCAAATGATGACCAATAGATTACAGAAATCCATAAGTCTTCATTTGAAATTCCTAAAACTGTACCTGTTGATCCAGATGAATATCGGTGGCCACCCACCTTTTCCAACTGGCTCAAAAGAGTTTTCTAGCAATTTTGGTAATTTACTATTTTTAGCATTTTTTAACTTTCGGGGCAATTTTGAGGCCCTAAATGATGTTGTTGGGAAAATAGGGATAAAAATGGAATTTCCTTGAAATTTTCTCCAAAATGATTCTCCTCGACGATTCCTTTCCAATGGGCTATCGTGTGCCTAAAACGAAGATCGTATGCAAACGTTACGACCCTGGGAAGTTGATGTACTAACTTAACTAAACGAGGCCCACATGAATTTTGGTGCTTCATATCCTATGGTTAGGTTTTTGGCATTCCTTTTTATCTAGGTGGATCTCGGTGGCCACCCACCTTTTCCGACTGGCTCAAAACAGTTTTTTGGCAATTTTGGCAATTTACTATTTTTAGCAGGATTTAACTTCCGGGGCCATTTCGAGGGTCCAAATGAAGTTTTTTCGATATTGAGGTTCCCAATGATATAAAAAGGAATAATTTAGCCCCCATAATTAATCTCCTTGACGATACCTTTCCAACGAGCTATCACACGCCTAAAACGAAGATCGTATGCAAAAGTTACGACCTCGGGAAGTTGATGTACTCACTTACCCAAACGGGGCCCACATGACTTTTGGTGCTTCATCTCCTAGGGTTAGTTTTTTGGATGTCTAGGGTTTTTTTCATTCCTAATTATTGTAAAAATGCCTTCAGAGCCTCATTGTAATCATGTTCTTTCAAATGCGAGTAGCCATCACATCTCTTCTCAAAGATAAGTTGCCACCATTCTAGCGAGTCTTTCACTTTGTATTTTTACAGTCTCTGTACATTTATTTCATTAATAGAAATCATGTATTACTGTATATTTGTGTTTATGGTTTCATCTCTGATACATTTTTGTTATATTATTGAATATATGAGATATCTCTGTGCATTTCTTTATTATATCTCCGCTCTCATTTCGTGCCGAAAATAATCTGGATCAGTGGTATCAGAGCAGGCTTCTCTTGATTGTTTTTTCATTGCATGTCCCTGACGAGGTCCAATTATAGAAAGTTGGGTCTCGAGATTGTCTCTCTTGAAGACAGTCACTCTCGAAAACCCAAGAAACCCTCAATGGTGGAAGAAAAGAAAAACGATGGAGCAGAAAATCTTATCAATCTGTTGCTTGAACAAGCTCTCATGCAACAGAGGGACGAAATGATGGAGAATTTTTCCCACATCCTTCAATGCCTGTCGATAGCATCAGGCGCATCTTCACCAAGTGGCCACTTTGGAGGCACCTCACCTTTCAAGGTACAAGTTAATTTTGATATTCCTGTATTTGAAGGACAAATAGATGTAGAAGCCCTAGAAAAATGGTTAACTCTGCTAGAAGGTTATTTCTCTGTTCACACTTTTTCCAACAAAGAAAAGATCACCTTCGCACTCCTTAAAGCTCTCCCTCATGTCAAACATTGATGGGAAGCTTATTGGGAGAAAAGTTCCATAGAGGAGTCTGGAATATATGGGGTCGATCCCACTTGGGATTTTTTTGTGGATGCGGTAAAAGAACAATATTACCCTATTGGAAACTATGAGGACCAGTACATGAGATGGACAACACCGCGGCAAGAGAGGGGCCAAGCAGTTTCAGATTTCACCAATACCTTCCATACCTTACGCACCAAGATGGGTATCAAAGACTCCGAGCGACATTTGGTTCTGAAATACTGTGGGGCTCTACACATATACATCTAGACTGAAATGGATTTTCTGGACATCTCATCACTCGGCATTGCTTATTGATATGCTGTTAAAATTGAGCAGAAATTTAAACACCAGAACAAACGGGAATTCAGGCCTGGAAATCCACAACAACCAAAGTATGACAAAGACGTCCCTAACAAACAATATCCCAAAAACCAGTCCAAGACACAGGAAAATAAGGGTCACGGGAAGACAAAGAAGGACATCAAAAAATGGTGTGATTTCCACAAAATCCCCTAGAAAAACACCGATGAATGTCACTCAAAATAGTCATTGGTGGTTGAGATCAAAGACAAGGAGCCGAACCTTGATTCAGAATCTGATTATGAAAATACTGGTAAAGGACAGATCATTGACGCAAACCCCACTGCTATTGTCGCGACCGCAACAATTCAACCAGAAGAACCAACAGATCCCGAAGAGGGGGAGAACCTTTTCATTCATAGATGTGGGTGAAGGGGACCCCGCTGCATTTTATTGTTTATAGCGAAAGCCAGAAAAACCTCATCTCAGCAGAGGTCATCAAATAGTTGGGATTGTTGACAACACCACACCCATAGCCATACAACATCGGGTGGCTTCAGCAAGGATGAGATCTCCGTGTCAACCAACAATGTCGATTGTCATATGGCATCCAACCCTTCAAGGATGAGGTATTATGTGATTTTTCCCCACTCGATGTATGTGATGTTCTCTTGGGCCAACCATATATGTGGAGATGCCATGCTGTTTATGAGTCTCGACCCCGTAGTGTCATTGTTACTTTGGGGGCTCATCTCTACAGAATACCAGAGGTAGTTCCGACTACTGTTCCACCTAAAAAGTGTTGCAAGGTAGTATCTCATACTGCAAAATTAAGCTTCTTAACAATCTGTTCAAAAAAGGAATAGAAGGACACTGCAACCACTACAGCCTCGCCCCCTGCACCTTCTATCCAATAGAAGAAGGTCGACAAGGTTGCAGCAAAGCAGAAAAATTCCTTCTACACACCTTCCTCTCATGTAGCTCTACTTGTTGAACAACCTCAACTTCAACAGGTTCATGACAGACTTCTGCAAACTAAGCAGCGCGACATCTCCAGCAATACAAGAAGCTCACCAAGATGCAGATCCATCAAATGATTTTCCCTCTTCCCTGGGAACTCAACGCAACGGAGACCATTGATTCCTAAGTAGGGAGGATCGATCTAGGTGGATCTTTGTGGCCACCAACCTTTTTCGACTAGCTCAAAATAGTTTTCTGGCAATTTACTATTTTTAGAAGGTTTAAACTTCTGGGGCCATTTTGAGGGTCCAAATGAAGGTTTTCTGAGATCGAGATTCTTAATGATAGTTGAAGGAATAATTGAGCCCCCAAAATGAATCTCCTCTATTATACCTTTCCAACGAGCTATCACACGCCTAAAACGAAGATCGTATGCAAAAGTTACGACCCCAGGACGTTGATATACTCACTTACCCAAACGCGGCCCACATGACTTTTGGCACTTCATCTCCTAGGGTTAGGTTTTTGGATGTCTAGGGTTTTTAGAATTCCTGCTTATTGTAAAAAGGCCTTCAGAGCCTCATTGTAATCATCTTCTTGTAAATACGAGTAGCCGTCACATCTCCTATCAGATATAAGCTGCCACCATTCTAGCGAGTCTTTCACTCTGTATTTTTACAGTCTCTACACATTTCTTTCATTAATAGAAATCGTGTATTACTGTATATCCGTGTTTATGGTTGCATCTCTGACACATTTCTGTTATATTATTGAATATTTGCGATATCTCTGTGCATTTCTTTATTATATCTCCGCTCTCATTTCGTGTCGAAAATAATCCATATCACCTACTTATTGTAAAAAGGCCTTCAGAGCCTTATTTTAATAATCTTCTTGAGAATGCGAGTAGCCATCACATCTCTTCTTAGAGATATGTTGCCACAATTCTAGCGAGTATTTCACTCTATATTTTTACAGTCTCTATACATTTATTTCATTAATAGAAATCGTGTATTACTATATCTTTGTTTTTATGGTTGCATCTTTGATACATTTCTGTTATATTATTGGATATCTGTGATATCTCTGTTCATTTGTTTATTATATTTCTACTCTCATTTCATGCCAAAAATAATCTTGATCACCTGTGGAAGAAATCAAACAAAATATGATCAGTAATGAAAACAGTTTGCAACAACCTCCAGTTTTGCAAAAAAATAATATTGGCAGTAGTATAAGCAGTGTGCAGTTTCAATTCTTTGCATTCTCAGGTATTCAGAATGAGGATCTAACATCGAGCTAGTATTTCCTCTTGGATCATCAGGAAGTTGTGCATGAATTTTATGACCCTGTTTCACGTTACATGGAGTTGAATTGGGGTCATTATTATTGTCTTTTTGGATTCACAAAGGTATATTTATATATCCATAAGTATGGGTTGTCAGTTCATTTCTTTTTTCATTCTTCAGATATATATGTGCTCATGAATGGAAGCAGATTCCAGTTTGTGAATCAGTTACTCGAATGATTCTTCTCGAAGTTTGTAATTACATAATTAAGCAGTTCAGTTGGTTAGTGTAGTCTTATGTACATAAATAAGCTCAACATATGAGCATTTGGTTTTCAATATATTTTCTCGCTTGTGTATTTTCAGTTATCAAATAAGTATTGGAGGTGTTCTTGGGGCAATATGAACAAGGGTAAATGTTGATTACAATACATCCTGGTTAGATCACAAATAAAAATGGATAAGGCACCAATATTCTTATTCTTGGAAGCATCACAGGGAGGAATCCATCTCCCTTGGGGCCCATGTTAGCACTCTTTCTGTGTTGGGAAGTTTCTAAGAAAAACTTCGCTACTGGAACTTCCGGTAGCGCCTTCATTTTAAAATTTTGGAAAGAGATTTTTACCATCATGTTAAGAAAAAAATATCACTATAGCACAAAACAACCTCAGAATAAGTATTGAACGCCTTGAAAAAGAAACAATTTCAGATAATAAGCCTCTTCGAGGGGGCAACCTCCTTTTACCCCACATAAATGTTCAAGTACAAGATGATTCCAAATGAAAATGTCTCCTTGGTATATATAGGAGACTAGGAGGTATGACTACAACTAATGGAATAAATACAACATAAATAAAATAACATTACTAATATAATATGCCCCAATTAAGGGGTAATGAGCCAATATTAGGGCTTAACATACCCCTCCCCTTGAGACAAGTGTTGTCTTCAACGCTTGAGTAACTTTGGATGCTTCTATATAAAAGACTCATCTTCCCAAGTGGAATCTTCAACCGGTAGTTTCCTCCATTTAATGAGATACTTTGAAATGGATCTATTCCTCAGTTGGTGAATTCTTGTGTCAGTGATGGATTTAGGATCCAATAAGATTTTTCCTTCCTTGTCAATTTCTGGTAATATAGTTTGAACTAGGATCTTGTCACCTATAACCTTCTTTAAGCATGAAACATGGAAAATTGGGTGTACTTGTGAAGATGCAGGAAACTCCAATTTGTATGCCATAGTACCAATATTTTGCAACACCTTATAAGGGCCATAGTAATTTGGTGATAATTTATTATCCTTCTTCGCTTGCTTGAGGGAAATCTGTTTGTATGGTTGTAGTCTTAAACACACCCAATCCCCTACTTCAAAACTTATTTCACTACGATGTTGATCTGCTTGTTGTTTCATGCAATTTTGTGCCATGGGTAGGTTGTCCTTTAACATTTGAAGAACTTGTTGTTGATTCTCGATGTGATCTTCCACTGCTTGAACCTTAGAGTTTTCTTTTAGAGAAGAAGTGATGGAAGGAGGGTGGTATCCATAGAGTGCCATAAATGGTGTCATTTTTGTTGTAGTATGAAAGGAAGTGTTATACCACCATTCTGCCAAGGGTAACCATTTGAACCATTGTGTTTCTTTATCAAAGACAAGCAATGAAGGTAGCCTTCCAAACATTTGTTCACTATCTCAGTTTTTCCATCAGATTGAGGATGATAGGATGAGCTATGAGCCAATTGAGTACCCAAACAAGAAAATAATTCTATCCAAAAATGTCCAGTGAAAATGGGATCTCTGTCACTTACAATAATCTTTGGGATGCCATGTAGCTTTTGAACTGTCTCCATCAATGCGGTGGAAACTGCACTAGCTTTGAAGGGATGAGAGAGTGCACAAAATTGTGCGTACTTGGTCATTCTATCAATAATCACCATGATGACACTCTTTCCTTTAGAATTTGGTAACCTTGTGATGAAGTCCACAGAAACCTCCTCCCAGTGTTGACTTGGGATGACTAATGGTTGTAAAAGACCTGGGGTCTTAATTGTTTCCACCTTATTTTATTGGAAAACCAAACATTCTTCCACAAACCTTTGAACATCAGTTTTAAATCCATCCCAACAAAAATCCTTCTTGACTCTATGGTAGGTTTTCAAAAATCCTGAGTGCCCTCCTACTGGAGAGGTGTGCAATTCCAATAGTACATTTTGTTTGAGTTGGGATTTCTTACATAAATATAAGCGATCTTTGTAGAATAGTGAATCATTTTTTCATGTAAATGTATTTGATGGACTGGAATCCTAATACAACCTTTGAATGAGAGTCCACACTTTTTCATCATTCTTCCATTCATCCCTTGCTTCTATTATCCAATCGGGTTGGATGATCGAGATAACATAGAGAAAGGCATCAACATCTTCATCCTTTCTTGAGAGTGCATTTGCCACAACATTTTTCTTCCCCTTTTTATAGACGATTTCAAAATCATAGCCCAATATATTGGTTACCCATTTTTGTTGTTCTTCTAAAGATAGTCTTCGTTCCAAGAAGTATTTAAAACTATCATGATCTGTTTTGACGTTGAAGTGCCTACCTATTAGGTAAGGATGTCATTTCTTCAATTCATGTAGTATTTCCATCATTTCCTTCTCATAAATGGGTTTTTGTAAGTCCTTTCCCTTGAGTGGTCGAATTTCAAAAGATAGGGGTCTTCCTTCTTGCATTAGGACAACACCAATTCCATTTCCTGAGGCATCATATTCCACAATAAAGGTTTTTGTGAAGTCTAGAGTGGTCAAGATGGGAGCTTTGCACATCGCCTCTTTAAGTTGTTCAAAGCTTTAGTTGCCTCTGGATTCCATGAAAATGCATCCTTCTTACTTAGTGTCATTAAAGGTTCTGCTATTCTTCCATAGTGCCGAACAAACTTGCGGTAGTAACCTATCAAACCCAAAAATCCTTTAAGATTCTTCAATGTTTTGGGAATTGGCTAGTCCATCATGGCCTTAATCTTGTTAGGGTCTACCTTGACACCTTAACGAGATACAATATGACCCAAATACTCTACCTCCTTCACTCCAAATAAACAATTGGATGGTTTGGCATTTAGTTGTTGCTCCTTTAGTAGTTGTAGCACCTTGTCAATATGTTGCACATGATCCTCCCAAGGCTTGCTATAGATTAGTATATCATCAAAAAATACTAACCCAAATTTTTGAAGGAAGGGCTTGAAAATGGAATTCATCAACCTTTGAAATGTGGAAGGTGCATTTGTAAGGCCAAAAATCATGACCAAAAATTCATAATGGCCTTCATGAGTTCGGAATGTTGTTTTTGGGATATCTTCTTCCTTCATTCTAATCTGATGATACCCTGAACGGAGATGAAATTTTTTGAAATAGATTTCTCCATGTAGTTCATCTAAAAATTCATCAATGATGGGAATGGGAAACTTATCTTTAATAGTGATTTTGTTGAGCTCTCTATAATCTGGACACATATGCCATGAGCTATCTTTCTTGAATACCATTACCACTGGTGCAGAGTAAGAACTTTGGC
>ML809598.1:123336-136893 GCA_009831015.1 Picea engelmannii | reverse complement strand
AGTTGTTGATTTGCAGTCATCTCACTCCCTTCATGTTGATCCTACCACTCTCTAATTTTTCCTAAAACCAATTAAATAAAGATGTGCTAGGATTGACTCTTAAGAATTCAAGTGTCAACTTATAGCGCTAACAATAACCAATGAGTACATGCATGATCTTTAATGTGCCCTAAATAAAACCATGATATTACTAAAAATAAAACTAGCTGACATGTGGAAAAATAGTTTCACGTGGCACATTCTATTAATTTGGATTGCAAACACTGACTCTCAATTTGTACTGAACTCATACAAAGATGCAATGTATTTCATTTCCTACTTGAAAAAAGAGGATAACACACTTACATCGACATTTAGAATCAAAAGAGAAAATCATATGAAAACAAAATCTAATATTATGCATACCATCAATAGTCTTGGAAAGTCTATATTGGACATGCAACAAATGTCTTCACAATAAGATTTGCATATTCATGAGGATGTATTTTCATTAACACTTATCCCATGGAGAAATGTGCATTGGTTATTAAAAAAAACTTGGAATGTGAACCGGATGAATATGAAGATATAATTTGACCATCAATAATTGAATAATATATTTTGCACCCTACAACTATTGATGCTATATGCCTAAAAAAAAATTTCATTTAGTTATACAAAGAACGGAAAAAAATGAAAAAAAGTGATATTCCATATGTCATTTGATATGAAAAGTATAATAGACACAACAAGATTTAAAATTATTACATGGAAAAATCCATGTTATATTATCCATATTGAGTCAACGATAATACAATCAAGCGACACTACCTAACTTAGTAAGCTCCCTATGTTGCATTAGAATAAACTATTACGAAAAATCAGAAAAAAAAAAATTACATTTGATATCACACTTGCATGGGGTGACACTAATCATGCAATGAACTCAATATAAACACACACTGGTCAATTATTCCACATCCATACCCTAAAAAATACAAGAGTATAATGTACAAAACTTAATGAAGCCATAGATGAGAAATATGACTTCCAAACCGATTTACAATATTTTCAACGAACTAAGAAGCTCAATGTGCAATCTATGAGACCATATGAAGTTGTTAAAAATTCACATATATTAGAAAATATAGAGTACTACAATATTATATGATAATTAATAATTAAACAAAGAACAAGCAGCACTAACAACTGATATATTGAAAAGAAAATCCTATAGGCCAAATGAACCAATCCATTTGTTCTTAACATGAGGTGAAGGAATAGGGAAAACATTTATACTTATATTAATTTACCCATCATCCGTACATGTGCATAATGATACAATGTCATATGACCCATTGAAACTTAATTGATTAATCACCACATGTATAGGAAAGAAGACATTTAATGGTTGTGGTGTTACGTTGTACTCTATATTTTATATTCCCTTTAACAAGACATATTGTCTCTCACTAAACAATGAAAATCTAGACACGTTGTCAAAGAGCTTTTGACAACTTTTTGCAATTCTTATTGATGAGGCATTGCTCATTGGTGCAACAACTCTTTATCAAATCGATAATCAACTACTTCAAATCATGCACACACCAACATTATACTTTTGAAATGTTGACATGATATTCTCAAACCGATAATCAACTACTTCAAATCATGCACACACCAACATTATACTTTTGAAATGTTGACATGATATTATTAGGGGAGTTATACCAAGAAACACTTGAAAGATATTATCCTATATTTGAGAACCCAAAAGTCAACAAAAACATAGTTCCATATGAATTTTGGACAGATAAAATCAAATGTTATGAGTTACATAGAAGAATGTCTAAAGAATACACATACTTTGTGAAAGTACTAAATAGGATGATATTAAACAACCAGTGCGATAAATATATTTCTTACATAAATGACCATTTTCATAGACTACCACCTTTGGATCCACTTTTTCCATATATATTCTATCAAAACAAAGATGTCCATTTTCTTAATGCAAATTATTTTTCTAACACATGGTTAGAAAATAACACTTAGCGCTATTCACAAACACAAAAGTATTGGAGCAAATTGTTTTTCCTTTGAAAAGGCAATATCATTACCATCAATAATAAAAATCAAATGAAATATGTTAGTTGAGTTATATGCAGAAAACTATAACAACATTGACGATGGACTAGTCAATGGTGTTGAAGGAATATTCAAAACATATACAAGTAATAATAATGGCTTTAACATTGTTTGGATATAATTCTCAACCCCAAACATGGGGAAACATCAAAGAACCAAAATATGTGAGCTATATGAAACAAATATCTTACCAAATTGGAAACCATTTTTCTGAATTGTAAAAGAATTAGCAATAGCTAACAATAAAACACAGATCAAAATTCAAAAGCAATTTCCAATAAAATTAGCTTGAGCAAGAACAATACATTGAACACAAAGACTGACAATAGATGGGCTTGCATTTGATCCAATTGGCGTGAAACAAAAGGGGCTAGTTTATATTGCATTATTACATGTTAAAACTATTCTCTCATTATAGTCGATTGAAAAATTCACACCAAAACAATTTCATGTAAATACCAAGGTATCAAATGAAATGAAAGGACTATAAACAATTATGCCATGGAAGATACATTTTTTTTTTAAACAACCAACACTACAAATATCTTATCAACTGTAACACTAAATACATGCAATCTACATGCACCTAATAATGATGTCGTGCATGATACATACTTCATGGAGAATATGCTATTATGTTTTTAAGAAACACACTTTCACATTCCACCAAATATAAGTAATTCTTGCAATTCGATTTTTTCATAACACGTTCAACTCATGGAATTCTTTCTTGTATAGAAAAAAAATACCAATAAAAGCAACAAAACCCTTCTACAATAGTAAAATTGAACTCACCCTCATTGACATGTACTTTCGACAACCAATTTTTTTAATGAACATATATGCAACATCATTTGAAAAAGTATCTACAATAATTAAAATGATTAAAAAAATGAAATCACAATCTACATATATTGATTGTGTCTTTATAATTATTTATGACTTTGACATTGTTACTCGATCAAATACTATTCAAAGAAAAACTCTTCCATAGTGCATGAAAAGAAAAAAGTTTCATGAAATAACAACTAAACTTCGTCCAGAACCAAGAACTATAATAGATCACATTTCGACAAACTTCTCAATCGAACAATGTGAAATGAATGTCTCAAACACATGTTGGTATGACCATGACATAATTTATGCTCCGCTACACCTCTCCTCTACTTGAAACATATCAAACATCTAACCACAAGCGTTATACCATTTTTTTTTATTTGTTACTTTAAACTATGGCATAGTGTATTGAAAAGTAGAAATTATTCTAATCATGACATGGATTATGCTTTAATAAACCTCTCATTTTCTTCAAACATACCAATCAAGTATGAACACACTCCATTCCATTTTCCCTTGTTTTCACCCACTTATGATGTTTTTAAGAATTCAAAATTTCAACGGATACCAACTATATACTGCAATACAATTCCATTATAATATGTCTTCATGCACTTACAATTGATGTCTTTATGTATTTACAATTTGAATTGATATTAATTATTAAATTGAAACACATTTTCTTGCAATACAACATGAAAACAAGACATGAAGATGCACACACAAAATACACAATGTCATGAGAAGCCAAAAGCTAAAAACTCATTATAACAATATTATTCAACTTGCTTACCAAAGCATCAAGTTGATTCAGATGCACTAAATGTTGATAAACAAGCAAAAACACATGAATTGTAACTCCATAAGAGCTCAAGTCATAACAAGCTTTAAAGTAGGGACAATCTTCCATGCTGATGTTGATAAACAAGCAAAAACACATGAATTGTAACTCCATAACAACTCAAGTGATAACAAGCTTTAAAGTAGGGACAATCTTCCATGGTGATGTCATTGTCACATATAAAACAACTATCGATCGAACACATATAATAGATTTGTGTGTTTTGATTTGGTTGATGTGAAAGGAGAAATGTCAATTATACTAAATGTGTCAAATAAGTTGATCACGTAACCGGTGCGTAATGTAACATGGTTGCACCGGTGCATCTTACATAAATGCATCGTCGTGGTGAAAAAGTTTAAAAAACAAAATGCAATTTTTTTTAAACAATTAAAAAAAGAGCAGGAATCGAATTTCATAATGTCATTTAAATACTAAAAAATTATTCACTATTTCATATTTTGAAAAATTTTACAGGGGAGAGACTTGCAAGAGATACATACGAAGGAACATTGTGGAGGAGCAGAATACTTTGGAACCACTATATTATTCAGAATATGAGAATTTTAAGGGTATGGTGATTCACTCTAAACCCTTTTCAGAATTTTTTTTTAATATCAAGAAGGTAATTCAATATTTTCATTATTTTTCCAAAATTTACAGAGGACAAATTTGGAAGAGAGACATATTGGGGAGCACTGTGGATAATAATGATACTTTGAAAAAATATAAATATTCAGAAAATCAGGATTTGAAGGGTATGGTGATTCACTCAAAACCCTACATTCAGATTAAAAAAAAAAAAAAAAAAACCATACTTACCTTAAACATTTGTTTGTTTTGCTTATGTGAATGAAAATTTTCACCCTAAGGTTTAACTCCCTCTATCACTTCATAATTAGAGATTTTCGTTTTAGGTATTTTAGATCTAATGGGTTTGTTTTTCTATATGTAATTGTTTGGATTGTGATGCAAAGAGACCACTTATTGCATTGGATCCCAAATGCAGTCGCATGTTGTCTTCTTTTTTTATTTTTTTAAACGAATTTCAATTTGATATTTAAAAAAAAAATGTTCTCCAATTTTATGGTGCACCATTTCGACAGAAACACACCAGTGCATTTATGTATAAGGAACACATCGATAAAGGCTTTTTAAAAAAAATTTAAATATATATGGTGCATAAAAGAAATATCGCTGATATTTTCTCATCTAAACACAGAAAATGTTGTCTCGTATTTTTTTTGTTTTTTTAATTTTACTTCATATCGGTGTGTAATTTTTCTATTGTTTTTTTTTTTTATGAATGTTTAATTTTTTTGCTATATTTTTGTTTTCTATTATAGTCGTTGTGATGCCTTTTATATATTTGCACTGTTGTAATTCACAATATTTTAAAAAAGAAATTAAATTGTTTGGTGTGTGCTGCTTTATGGTGTTAGCACTCAGAAATGTCACATTTATATCTTCTTTTCCCTTCACCATTCCTTAGATTTCATGGTCCTAATAAACCTTTTATCATACCATTTCCATACACACATTTGGGTTTCACCTTATTATTTTCTACTTTATTCATTTTAGTATTATAAGTGAATTTAGTATTAAATATTAGAAAAATAACATATTTTCATTATATCTCAAGGTTGGATGAGTTTTATGATGTGTACATGTATATTTGAAGATTTCAACAATGTCAAATATTACAACCTAACCTCAAATTCGAATTTCATATTCAAGATTTGAAGATTTGAAGAATATTTGGGACAATCATTCAAGCATATTCAAAGGAGAAGATCATGGAGATTTTGATAGCATATCTTATCCAAGATTTGTGAGAGATGTGTGGACGATTTGAAGGGATCATATATTGTAATAATAGGAAAGTGGTTGAGAGAATAGTGGATCTGTAATTATGAGACTCTTATCTTATCTTCAAGAGTCTTATGTATAAAATAGAGTGTTCTCTCTTCATTTTGGGGAGAGAGATGAGAGATTAGACTTAGATTAGCTTGAAGTCTTAGAAGGGGATTCTTAGCTTTGATTTGTATTCTTTAATTTGTCATTCTTTCATGATTTTCATTTGATTCTTGTAATGCAAATTGAGATAGCATTATTGTGTGAGCTCACCTATGTCTTTTGTCATTCAACTCTTCACATGTTGTATTGCTTTCCTAGATTAATTTCCTGCTTTCCTAATTAGTCTTTCAATGCTTTCCTAGATTAATTTCATTTCAAAAATTTAGATTAGATTACTTCTACTTCAGTCTTACATATATAGTGTGTGTGCTTCATAAGCCTACAAACCTTGTATTAACAAATTAAATAGTTGGGCAAGTACTACAACAAAATTAAATGACAATATTTTCACCTAACATTTTGGCATCGTTTCTGGGGAAGCACGATGGATTGAATTTTAGTTTGAATTTTCATGCAAGTATGATTAGTCATGCTCCTAACTCTGAGGTGACATATGGGTAAGGGCATGTAGGGAGTGTTTCAATTCCTACAAGCATAATTGTAGATTTCAATTCCTGCAAGTGTGTTTGCATGTGTTGGTAAGGGGTCATAGTAGCTACTTGAGTAGAGACTCCTCATGTTCTCTCTGCCAACATATTCCTAAATATGAGGTAAGATGCCAACCTCATTTGGGATAGAGCATGCAGAGTGTGACCTTCAATTTCTGCAATTTCAATTTCTGCAGTTTCAAATTTTTGCAATTTCATTTTTTGCAACTATGAAGAGGTTTTCATGTGTTTCAACAAGTGTGATTTTCAATTTGTTATTTTGATTTGGGTGTTGTAAGAACCCATTTTGAAATATGATTTAACTATGAGTGTCATCTTGGAGAAACCCACTTAGATCCTTGCGAAAGTTGGAATTTCTTCTTCTCAGGAAGAGGAGAACTTGACAATAGCCTAGAGATTAAATATTCCTCTAGAAACGAATGAGGAATCAACACCTAAGGAACATGAGGAGGAAAATGAGGAGTTGTAGCATGAAGTGAGCGAGGGAAACTATGCCTACAAAATCTATATCAAACGATGGTTTCAAGCGACTACCATATTAGATTTTTTTTATTTTTCTTTTAATTTTGTTAATTTAGAGTTTCAACAACAGATTTCACATGCTTATACACATTTTCGACCCTTAGTTATGAAATTGAAAGATAATATATTCTTATTACTTTTACGTTCTTGGCTACATTGGTTGTTTGACTACACGTAACTAAATTCTAATTTCTAATTAGTGTAGTGTAGGTAGGATTTGATTTTCAGTTTTGTTTTGTTTTAGAATAAGTATGCTCTCCTCCGTGCTTCGAGAGATAGCGAGGATCAGAAAATAAGATGCCTGTAACGTTTTCAGGAACACTTTTGATTAAGGACAATAAAATTAATTTTCCTAATCTATTTTTCTTCTCCAATTTTTTTTGTGCATTTAATCCATTTGCTATTTAAGAAAAAAAAATTACACTTTTTCAAGTTTAATTTTTATTAGAAACCAGTTTAAAAACAAAATAATAATAAAAAAAATTGCATGTCCATCCTTTGACCTGCAAATAAACATAATAAAAAAAAATTAGACGAATAAAACAAAGACGAGTCTTTACATGCTGAAACAGTCACTGAAATTTTACATGTTGTTATAGCGAACTTTTACATGCTGATACAGCGAAAATTTTACATGTTACAACATGCTGATACAGAAAAATTTTACATGTTGTTACAACAAAATTTTACTTGCTGAAACAATGACATTTTTGTTGTAACAATGATTGAACAGTATAATGCCTGTGCTTTTCTCATTTTCAACTTCCGGTCTAGTCCATTTCTAGTTTTGATGCCATATCTTTCCTTCATCTGAAACCTGCACCTTCTCATGCTAAATCTGCCAATGTAATCACCTCGGCTGCCAAGACTAGTATTCACCTTTTTAATTTGGAGTAAAACCTACAAATTTAACCTGCAAAAACAATAAAATATTAAACTGTAAGTTCATCTTAATCATCGTAATTTGTCTCCATCCTTCTAATTTGATCAAAATCTGCAATTGGAAGATGGATGTGATATTAATTAATGAAAAACAAAATCAAAACATGTTTTCTTTACTTTGTAGATCTTCCAAAATCTGGGGAATAATTAATCTCAGCGAGAAACAAATCAATAGAGTATTGCAATTATGCTTGTTGCATGGCAGTTTCAACTGCCCATAATTTTTCACGCATTTGCTAAGCTTGGAGAAATTCCTTCTAGGATATTCTCCCAAAATTATTGGCCAAAATATTTTATTGGGATATATCTCTCACATATTTTTCTTAACCATAAGATTTTGTTCAATAATAAAATGAAAAAAAAAAATGCCAAAGAATTAACAAGATCGTTATTTTACGTGAGCAATAATTTACCTAATAATTGGATGGAGTTTAAAAATATATGTATGATTGGAACGAATGCACCAAATTCCACCCACTAGCACCAAATTTCACCCATATAATTCTTACACTTGTGGTTTAGTTTGGATATGCTTAATTTGCAGCCCACAATTGATTGAATGGAGGTTGCGTGATTAGTTGTTCAAGTCAAGCACCAACTCAAATAATAATCTTCTTCCAGCCTACCTTTCGATAGAGAATCAATTATGGTTTTCAGATTAGAATTTTAAACCTCTCATCGGCTGCCTCACGTATCTTATAGAGCCTCAAGACCCAACTCACATATGCAATGAGAAACTTTCAATTTGAATTTTCCGTCAATTAATGTCCATTTGCAGACAGTCAACTCCGACTACAATTTTTGAGCAAACCATGAAGAATTTAAAAAATCCGGGACATGGGTTTTGTGAAGAAGGGTCTTATTTAGTTGATTATAGAGTGTTTTTTGAAAATTCTACTTGGTTTGAGAGAAGTTTCAATTTTTCGGAACATGAGGAAGTCGGATTTCAGGATGGTTGGTTTTCCAAACATGGTAGAATGGACCAATTTGGATGACTGAATTTTCATAACATATCTCTTCTCTCAGAATCCATGATTGATGTGTTATTGAAAACAACATGTTTTTTTATTCATATCGATACTTGTGTTTGCTCCTTGGTTATTTATTCAGATCGATGTTTGTGTTTGCACCCTGGTTATTTGTTGCACTACAATCGTATGCTATGAAGGTTCAATATATTTGATGATGTATAGGTTTGATTATGCAACAAAATAATCAAAATCAATGGAAACAATTTGACTAATTTCTTGGGTAAATTTGACAAGCAACATATTTTATATTCTAGGACTTTAGTGACAGCAACAACTAATTATTATGCGCATTGCAAAATTTGGTACATCTAAGAAAATAATTCTGTGTGTTGTTTTCCTTTAACATGTGTATTATCAGAATAAAATAACAATAATAAAAAAAATTTAAAAATAAAAATAAAAAATATATATATATTATAAAAATAATGAAAAAAATCATTAAATTGAAAAAATTGCAACATAATTTTTCAAATTCCTGAAAACTATACAGACACATGGTTTTACGTTTAAACGCTAATTTGTTTTCTTGAAGCCACTTTGACAACCATCGATGAAAAAACCAACGTGGGTGACAGTTTCATACACACTTTATTTTTCCTTACATTTGTACTTATCTCTTGCATTTTATGCTTTGCAATGCTCTCACGAAGTTTTGATTGCAGGAATTTGTACTAAGTTTTTTCAGGTTCGTGGCTGATTGCAAAGTGATTTTCAAGAGTCACAAATATTTTCACAAGAAACATGTTTACGACTTGAAGGAGTTGATTATACTAATCATGATGTTTGTTGTTACACAGTGACCATTTATCAAACCATTTTGTGTCATGACTTATTTCTTCCCATTGCTCCTTCAAAGCAGATTGGTTATCACTGTGTTGAAGCCTATCTTACATTGTCCTATCCTTTATGACTTCACACGCGCTTATTTTTCTGAGTCAGATACCTTTTTATATTCGTTATTTTTATTTCTTTGTGCCTCATCAATAAAACCAGTCAAGTTCCCTTTCCTTGATCACATTTTCTTGATTTCTTTGCCATAAACATTGTTGCTACTGAGATATTTTCATCTATAGTCCTACCAATAATTTGTTCAAACTCATGTTGATTGATTTGCGATTCCTTAAGGTCCACCTTTCAACACTCTTGCCCCATCAACCCCGACACCTCATATAGGATATAGGCTAGAGTTCCTTTTGAGTACCTTGAGGCTTTCATTCCTTAATGGCAAGTCCTCTCTCCGACAATCATGGGAATACATCAATGTCCCTTGATTGTCAGATTTTTCAAGTGGCTCAACATCAACCCATCTATTCTCACTTCGCAAGATGTATTCAAGTACCTTGGCACTCATTGACATCACTGGTGAGTTTGTCTCGCATTGGTTAACAACATTCATCAATGGTCGGTAATCCAATGATTTCTCTTGATGCTTGACATCGACACATTTATTCACATGACTAGAATTGTACCATCGATTTGTAGCAGGTGAAGACTATACACTTTTTCATGATTCAACAATAAAAGTTTAGATTCCTTCACTTCCCATGATCCAGTTACAACAGTAGCAACATTAGAAGTTCCATTTTCATGATCCTGTAGTGGTCACATCTTCCATGATCCAGCATCAGCATCAACCATATTCCTCTTGCATTGTTCATCATCATTCTTGGGTAAGTGGAGGTATGTTCTTTTCTAATCTTTAATCATGTAATTCCTTATTTGCTAGTAATGAATAACTTTGGAAAATTTCCTCACCATGCTCTACTTCTTTTTTCACTTTTATAACCTATGCCAAGTTGCATAAGGATATTAAACCACTTTAGTTGGGGGGGGTGGGGGAGAACTATTTCACCACATATTCATTACCATTATTCCATTTTACTATCTCATCATTCCATTTATGATTCAGTAACATTTATTTTCCAACGACACTTTGTTGCATTTCAATTTATATACATATTGTCATGATTCATAAAGATGAAGAAATGGTTTTCTTATACGCAATGATGCTTTCTTATGCACACTGATAGCTTATTACTATTTCCAATGAGTATATGACTAAATTATTGAAACAAGAAAACAAGTGAAATGAATGTTGTTAACACAAGAACCAACATTCTTTGTATTCATGGTTGTCACACAAGAACCAACCATAAGAAAATTTCACATGTTGTTACACATATTTCACATGTTGTTACACATGTATTACAGGTTGTTACACATATTTCACATGTTGTTACACATGTATTACATGTTGTTACACATCTATTTTACATGTTGCTACTCCTGTATTTAAGATCTTGAAAATATTCCTTAGTAAAAGGACATCATCAATCAAAGCCAAAGTATGAATGCCAAAAGTTCCTAACAACATCCATGCATGGTTGCATGGGGACATGCAACAAGTTCAGTTGGGGGGATGTTAGGACCCAAAAATGTCACATTTATATCCCCTTTTTCCTTCACCATTCCTTACATTTCATGGTCATAATAAACCTTTTATCATACCATTTCCATACATACATTTGCGTTTCACCTTATTATTTTTGACTTTATTCATTTTAGTATTATCAGTTAATTTATGATTAAATATTAGAAAAATAACATATTTTCATTAAATCTCAAGGTTGGATGTGTTTTATGATGTGTAAAGGTATATTTGAATATTTCAACAAAGTCAAATATTACCACCTAGCCTCAAATTCGAATTTCATCTTCAAGCTTTGAATATTTGAAGAATATTTGGGACAATCATTCAGGAATATTCAAAGGAGAAGATCATGGAGATTTTGATGGCATATCTTATCCAAGATTTGTGAGAGATGTGTGGAGGATTTGAAGGGATCATATCATGTAATAATAGGAAAGTGTTCGAGAGGATAATGGATCTGTAATTATGAGACTCTTATCTTATCTTCACGACTTTAATGTATAAAAGAGAGTGTTCTCTCTTCATTTTGGGGAGAGAGATGAGAGATTAGACTTAGATTAGCTTGAAGTCTTAGAAGGGGATTCTTAGCTTTGATTTGTATTGTTTCATTTGTCATGCTTTCATGATTGGCATTTGATTCTTGTAATGTAACTTGAGATAGCATTATTGTGTGAGCTCACATATGTATTTTGTCATTCAACTCTTCACAGGTTGTATTGCTTTCCTAGATTAATTTCCTAATTTCCTAGTTACTCTTTCAATGCTTTCCTAGATTAATTTCATTCCAACAATTTAGATTAGATTACTTCTACTTCAGTCCTACATATATAGTGCATGTGCCTCGTAAGCCTACGAACCTCGTATTTACAAATTAAATAGTTGGGCAAGTACTACAACATAATTAAACGATAATATTTCCACCTAACATATGGAATGTCTCGACGCGTTGTATGTAATAAATGCACTGGTGCTTTATGTATAAAAGGTGCACCGGTTACAACGTTTTTTTTTGCAGAAAAATATGTGATTTATTTATAAAATTTATTTAATAATTTATGTATTGAATGGTACAGGTTGTATATTGATAAAAATATGAGTGAGAAGACTTCAAATAACAAAACATTTGGTAGACACAATGATGACACATCCAGAAAAACAAAAAATCCAAGTTCTCTGTAAATTCTATACAAAATTAATATGGTTGAACTATATTTAAGTTTAACTAATATGTATTAGTTAATTTGTGTCACACAGGGCTACAAAATGAGGAAGCTCGATAAGATTATTTTTTATCTAAGTGAAGAAGAGTGTAAAAGCTTGATGGAAAAATTGCAGAGGGATAAATCAAGTGAATAAAAAAATACTATTCAATGTGATTTTTTTTTTTAATTTTCATTAATAATATACTTAAGAATATTAGATGACATGTTTAAAACAATCTATTAATTAACTATTTTTAATGTTCAGCATGCACCAACAATGAAGGAATAGAATTTCATCATAACAAATCTAAATAAATTAATATAGAAGATGTAAATGGTGATGAATTGGTACTTAACTCATCTGGAGTGGTGTTGGAGATTAATCAAAGGGGGTGGGGGCGGGGTGGGGGGGGCGATTTTACAGAACTAAGAGGTATATAGTGGAACAAATGTATAGACGTAATTTCCACTTACAATATAGAAATCAATCCAATGGTTCAAAGAAATGGTTTATATTTAAACTATAAGAATCATTTCCAGAGGAATGGTCAATGAGACATGTCACACTTGCAATAGAAAAAACATACAACAACAAAAAAGAATCATCCAAAAAGTAATATTTCTAAAAACACTTTTTAAGAATATATATATATATATATTGTTAGGGACCTAACTTACCTAACCCCTCAAGTGGGTAGAATAATATATTTCCATGTAATAAAGGTCAATATTAATAAGGCCTAGCAATAAGGAGGAATAAGTCAATTGTAAGAAGACCTAATAGAAGCTTTCGCTTCTAGAAGAATCTTCCTCTATATTGTTCTTTTGGATAGATAGATTTAGTATAAATAAGAGTAGAGGGAATGAGAATTTTTGTCTTGGATATTATTGTAATAGAGCTCTTCTCTACTGGAGGTTTCCCCCTCGAAGAGGCAAGTGAACATTGCTCTTAGTAATCAAAGTTCTCTTTCTAGTGTTCTTATAATATTCTTCTGGTATTGTTGTTGTATTGTTCTGGTTATATCATTATTTCTCTGTATTTTCTAGCTAATTATTTATGTTTTGCATACTATTTTATAACTGGAATACTACAAGTGGT
>ML809598.1:100802-123236 GCA_009831015.1 Picea engelmannii | reverse complement strand
TCAAAGTTCTCTTTCTAGTGTTCTTATAATATTCTTCTGGTATTGTTGTTGTATTGTTCTGGTTATATCATTATTTCTCTGTATTTTCTAGCTAATTATTTATGTTTTGCATACTATTTTATAACTGGAATACTACAAGTGGTTTCAGAGAACCTTCCTTGGAAAACAATTGTGGGTTAATTTTTTTTCAGGGTAGAGACGTATTTTGGCATCTTAACGCTACAGAGATCTGTCGTTAGATGCATAAAACTGTGGTCGAGGATTCATACACTCAGGAAATACAAGTGGTACTTAAGCGCACATCAGTTGGCCACCCTTGTAACTATTGTTGGTACCCCTTCGAGTGGTAGTGCATCAGAAAACACCTGTATATGGATCAACCTAGATCTCCTGACACCTTCCATAGATAAACGAATCGGTCACCTGACTTCTATAGTGCCACTGAGAAAATCACTCGAGAAGATACTCTCTAGTAACTGGGTAGTAAGGTAGTACAGCTAAGGGAACGGTCTAGCCTCCTTAGTTCGTGCCCTGAGATATTGGGTCAAGTACTACTGTTGGACCCCACACGTATATCATAGAGTTATATCATAGGGAAAACCCTTGTCTGTAGAACCCTTGAATACCCTAACCCTTGGGACGAAAACAAAAATAGAACATACAATATCTATTGTCATGTAATTATGTCTCTTGCATTCGAGTTGTGAAATTACTACACATTTCTTCTTGCTAAACATTTGGGCATTTCATCACTGCAGTATTCTTCAGATTGGAGTATAACTCCATAGGATCCTATTGGCACCATTATTTGAGACCCATCTCCTTGAATTCCTATTTTCTCCATGATCCCAATCATACCTTTCATTTTTAACATTTTTTTTCCAGTGGACCAGAGCCTCTCTCAACGTCCCCATTTTTCCACCTATTCCATTCTATTTCTCTTATTTCCCTGATCGTTGTTGTACCTATCACTTATAAGTCCTTTTTTCCATCCCACCCACCCATTTTTTCTTACCCACACTTCCCCTCTCTAAATGGTCGTCACTCGCAACCAAGACCTGCAAGATTCCATCAATCAAATGACCTATGAAATTGCCTCTACCAATTCCCTCTTTGCACAGTTATAAACCCACGTTGAGAAAAAATTTGACACCATGGACGCCAAATTCATGAACCAATTTAACACCCTCCAGTATGTTGTCAACCAGTTGTTGAACTGCTCTTCAGGTCCTTCCTCCTCGGACCAACCCAATGTTATTGAATCCTCTCATTATTTACATCTTCAATCGAACTCCTTTCAGGGAGACCCTTGTCTTCCCCATGTTGAGGTCAATAAATTTTATGGTTCCGATCCTACGGGCTGGTTCATTCAAATGGAGCATTATTTTTCTCTTCATGGTATTACTAATGAATTTTCCAAACTTCGCTAGTCTATCCTCTATCTAGATCTTGAACGATGGAAATGGTGGAAATGGCATAAAAATTCACGTCAAGGGTATATTGCCTAGACCCGGTTTGTTGTTGAGATCTACGATCACTTTGACACCAATACCCACTATCTCGGTCATTTTACCAAGTTGAAACACTGAGGCACAATGGAAGACTTTATATATTCTTTTGAGCATTTTTCCTTTCGAACTGAGGGAATGTCAAATGCTTTCTTCCATGAATGTTTTATCAGTGGCCTAAAGGATGAAATTCAATCCCAGGTTCTCATGGCCCACCCTCAGACTTGGTTGGAATATAATAAATGTGTTAAATAATCCCAACAGGTTGTTTTTTCCCAAAACAAAAAACCCTCTTTTGTTCCTTACCCTCGCTCCACTAATCCTAAGCCCCCTGTAGCCCCCCTCAAGGTCTACAAATTAACTAGGGATAAAATGGTTGAACACCAATTGAAGGTTCTTTGTTATAACTATGATGAAAAATAATTTCCAGGGCACAAGTGCAAAGAACAAAATCTTTTTATGGCCATTTCCGAAGATGTTTCTGAAGAATATGTGATAGTTCCAATTGTTGAAGAGACATCCCTTCTCGATGCTACCCTAGAGCTCGCTAATCCACCTGAAGTTGAACCACTCATTTCCATGCATGCTCTCACTAGTTTCTCTATTCCCCAAACCCTCAAGCTCATTGGCTATATTAAGAATAGGAAGGTCATCATCCTAGTTGATAGTGGTAGCACCCACAATTTTATCCATCATCGCATTGCCCAGGAAACAAATTGATATATCCATGTTGTCAATAAATTTCAAATCATGATAGCCAATGGTGGGTCCATGAAATGTGGTGGTTGTTGTGAAAATGTATGTATTCAAATTGGAAATCACCACCTAAAATCTCATATGTTTTCCATCGAAATGGGCGGGTGTGACATTGTGCTCGATGTTGAATGATTACGCACTTTGGGTCCCATTCTTATGGATTTTAAGGAATTAACCATGCAGTTCCAGCAAGAGGGAAAAATGTATCACTTCTGAGGTCTCACAATTGGTTCTCCTAATATCATCAGTTCTCATCACATGGAAAAACTCCTCAAGAAAGGACACTCCGGTATTATTTCTCAACTCCATTCTATTCACGCGGTTGAGACACCCTTTGTGCATCCTGACCTCCAAGCTATTCTCTCCAAAAAAAAAGTTTTTTTTTCCACTCCTTAGGGACTTTTTCCTTCTCGTGGTGTTCATGATCATTCCATACCCTTGTTCCTGGAAGTCTTCCTCCCAATCCTCGCCCTTATCGTCATCCCTTTTCCCAAAATAATGAATTTGAGAAAATCATGTAGGAATTTCTCCAAGCGGGTGTTATCTGCCCCAGTACCAGCCCTTATTCTTATTCTGTGCTCATGGTACTTAAGAAAGAAGTTACTTGGAACATGTGTCCTAACTTTTGTGCCCTCAATAAACTAACCATCAAGAACAAGTTTCCCATTCATATCATTGATGATATCTTGGATGAGTTGAGTGGTGCTCATTATTTCACCAAACTTGATCTACATTTAGGCTATCACCAGATCCGTATGCAAGCCACTGAAATCCCCAAGACTGCTTTTCAAACTCATGAGTGTAACTATGAGTTCTTGGTCATGCCATGTGGCCTATGTAATGCCCCCTCCACCTTCCAAAGAATCATGAATCATGTCTTCTGTCCTTTTCTCCATCATTTTGTATCATTTTTCTTTGATGATATTCTCATTTACAGTAAAACTTGGAAATCCCATATTTCCAATGTAGATCAAGTTATTCATCTACTATCTCATCATAAATGTTTCTTCAAACACTCTAAATGTGCTTTTGTCACCTTAGAAGTTGAGTACTTGGGTCATATTGTTTGCAAGGCTGGTGTCCGGGTGGATCCTAAGAAGATTGAATCCATGCAGGATTGGACTCGCCGCAAGACCATCAAAAGATTGCATGGTTTTCTAGGTTTAATGGGATATTATCGTAATTTTGTTCAGAATTATGGCAACCTTATAGTTCCTCTCACTGCTCTATTTAAAAATAATTCTTTCACTTGGACTCTCGTAGTTGATAAGGCCTTTCAAGCATTGAAGGAGGCTATGTGCACTACTTTGGTCGTGTCCCTTCCTAATTTCATAAAGACCTTTGTCCTGAAATTTGATGCCTCTGGGAGAGGAATTGGAGCATTAATTATGCAATAGGGCAGACCTTTGGCCTTTACCAACAAACAATTTTTAGACCTCCATTTGGGCCAATCAATATATGAAAAGGAAATGGTGGCTATTATGCATGCAATATATCTCTGGCGCCCTTATCTCTTGGGACAATTCTTCCAAATTAATACAAATCATAAAATCCTCAAGTATTTTATAGAGCAACGACCTTCCTCTCCAGTGAAACAAAAATGTATAACTAATCTCTTTGGATATGAATATGAGATCATTTACAAGAAAGGAAAATAAATTGTGGTTGTTGATGCTCTTTCTAAAAAATATGAAGATGAAGGGTCCATTTTCTCCCTATCCTTCATTGTCCCATATTGGCTGCAATATGTTCGCGAGTAATGGCTACAAGATCCTAAAATTTCACACCTGATCCAACATTTGCAAGAACATTCTCCAGTTTCCCCAGGGTACTCTTAGCACAATGATGAGTTTCACTACAAAGGTCATTTCTATTTAAGTAAACAGTCAGAACTTAAATCCACAGTGCTTTATGAGCTTCATGCTACTCCCACAGTTGGGCACTTAGGGTTTACCAAAACCTATGACACAGTTTACTTAAATACAAACGACCTTTGTATTTAACCTTGTTGGTTGTGGAGCCTGATTATCTTCTTGAATCAGAGGTCTTTGTTTTATGCCATGTTTATACCCCATGAAGACTTTACACCCCGGAAGAATGTACACTCCTCCACGCAGGGGAGTGTAGAGGGGGGTTACCCCCTCTACGGGGTCCTGGGGAAAGCGAGGGTTCGGGGACGAAGCCCCGGAAGGAAAAATTGCCTTGTAAATGTATATTTTAATTTAATTTTAAATTTGGACCGTTCATTATAAGGTCACAGATATGACGATAGAAGTTATGTTAGGGTTTTTTTCCCTAGAAGGAAACCCTCTTTTATGAGGGAAATTTATTTTGGCTATGCATCATTGCGAATATTGTATTCTGAGAGATGAGACTATGAGAGAAAGAAGAGGAAGTGACAACGGGTGTGTTGTAGATTGTATCCCTTAATTTGTTGGATAATAATAAAAGAAGGACCTAGAAATTTCTCTGGTGGACATAGCCCACACTGGGTGAACCACGTATATCGTTGTCTCTATTGTATTGCATATTGTCTGTGTTTTATTTCCACATTTGTTTTATTTTATTGCTCTGTGATCCTGTTTTTCTAACAAACCTATGAAAGTATGTTCAATCAAAATACTTAATATTTGGATAATGCATTTCAGTCTCAAGCCTCCATAAGAAGAGGCAGAGTTTGAGGGAATATAAGCAAAGGTATATGAGGACGAGATTGATCTCAAACAGGAGAGAGAGAAACATCATAATGTTCAGAACATAGTGAACACTCAGAACATTCACATAGACACCCTCAGAACTAAAGGGGGATATGTGTAACATCTCAGTTCTAACCCTTATGAACTATAATGTATTATGTAAATATGTCTTAGGCTGGTTAAATGGTAAAGTGGAAAAGGGGCCAGAGTGCCTAGGAAATGTAATACTTCATATACTTTAATAAAATACATCGTTGGTTGCAACATAGACAAGGAAAAAAGAGATAGGGGGCTATGATTCCACGAGAGAGGGGGATTGAGGGGATAAGTCTTTTTATTATTATTTTACTTTACCCATAATTGATTTTATGGAGAAAAGGGATTACATGATATTCTTGGGAGGGAGACCATGTGGCTCTTGTCTTCATGTGATTTAAACATCCCTTGGGGGATGTTTTGGGTTCTTCTTCGTCTTCTACCCTTGGTTCATTTTTTTCATGTGTTCTTCTTTTCTCTTCACTCATCGTTGCTAGTTCGTATGCTCTTGGGTTGAGCATGGAAACGAATTGCAGGAAGAGGAAATCCATTGATGAATAGCTGTAATAATTATTGATCATTCCAGGAGGGAATGGATGCTTGTGTGCATGAGCTTGATGGCAGTTCTGATAGAACTGTCCACAGTTGCAAGTCCTGAGAGTCCCAACATGGATATTGTTAACCAGAAGCACTGGAGCCTTGGAAGGATATGGACATCCTGAGTGACTGTGTGGCAGAGAAGGGGTACCATTCTCTTGGGTTTGTGTAGGTTGGGTAGAAGAGAGCTGGTGTACTTGGATTCTTGTGAGTTTTGAAAGTCCTATGCTAGCTTGAGTGCTGAGAGGCCTGTTATTTATGAGACCGATGACAACTCGGATGGAACTGTCCACAACTGAGGCTCCTTGGAGTTTCCAGTAGGGATATTTCCTTACCAGTAGCCTTGGAGCCCTGGAGATAAATGGAACAACCTGAGGGACTGCATGGCAAATAAATTTGTTCATTTCTTAGGGTTGTGCAGGCTGAGGGGGAAAGAGATCTAGAAATTAGGATTTGTTGTGAGGTTGGGAAACCTGAGATCTACTTAGCCAATTGTTGTGTGTTTAGACTTGGCCTAGGACCCGTCCTTGTGGATTCATAGCCTTGGCTTAGGGGTGACCTATTGTTGATAGTAAATGAAATATAGTGTCTATGGTTGGGAGGAACGTCCTTGGTCTGCAGCCATTTGGTGAACATTTACTTGCAAAGATAAGTTCTCTATGTTTTTTTTGTATAATTTTATTCTGTTGTGTATTTAATTATCTATGATATATGTATTTTTAATGTTCCTGTCTACTGGCTATTTTTTGTGCATGGCACGTTGTTTATCTCTTTTATGTTGTGGCATGGATCTTGTATTATGCATTTGGTTTTCATGCCTCTAATGTTCATGAAAATTCCTTTGATTTTCTAGATAAGATCAAAAACCTGAGTCTTAGGACTGCAACGTGCCCCCACTATTGGTTTCTAGGTTTGTTGTAGTCGGTTTAAGTGGTGTAGTTGCTTATGGGTGGCTAGGTGATCCAGATTTTATGAGAAGAATGAAATGAATATAGATTATTGAAATATGTTTAACACGGAATAACAAAGATACAGTAAAACTGTTTTTCTATTTAATAAGGAAATAAGTTGAAACTGTAAAATGCAGTGGAAAACAAGCTTGCTGGAATGGTGGCAGCTTATCTCTAAGAAGAGATGTGATGGTTGTGCTCATTTGAAAGAATATGAATACAATGAGGCTATGAAGGCCTTTTTACAATAAACAAGAATGTGAAAAAACCTAGACATCCAAAAACCTAACCCTAGGAGATGAAGCACCAAAAGTCATGTGGGCCCCATTTGGGTAAGTTAGTACATCAACTTGTCGGGGTCGTAACTTTTGCATACGATCTCTGTTTTAGGTGCACGATAGCCCATTGGAAAGGTATCATTGAGGAGATTCATTTTGGGGGCTCAATTAGAGACTTTGAATTTCATTGAGAATCTCTATCCCAAAAAACCTTCATTTAGGCCCTCAAAATGGCCCCATAATTTAAAAACTGCTAAAAATAGTAAATTGCCAAAATTGCCAGAAAGTTGTTTTGATCAAGTTGGAAAAGGTGGGTGGCCATCGATATCCACATGGATCAGTCGTCCATACTTGGGAATAAATGTTCTCCATTGCATTGAGTTCCCCTATCAGATGAGGAGATTTATGTTGAATTTGGCCCTGGGTGAGCCACTTTCCTTGGTGCAGGAACTGCCCTTGTTTGATGACTCGATAAAGATGGATCATTTGTTGTCGAGTGCCCTTGATCTGTGTGTCCATAATATGATCAATGGATTCTTGTTTCATGCAGTCAGGTTTTTAGATCTATTAGTGTCAACTTCTCTGCTATCTCTGAGGTGTCCAATAATGGTGGGAAATATGGTCGAAGGAGAGCCACGTTGAAGACTAGGTGTAGGCCAAGGGAAGGGGGAATGTTGAGCTCAAAATCATTGTCGCTCATATATTCGGTGATGGTTTATGACCGATAATAGAGTGGGAAAAACATCATATGGGGCCCTGTAAGCCGTTCTTTCTACAAGTGCAACCAAACTTTGTCTCCCACCTAAACCTTATGTGGCACCCAATGTTGATCGTGGTTCTACTTATACTTGGCATTAGACTTTTGTAGAATATCGTAAAAATTTTGGCAGATGTGTTGGATCCTCTCAATGAACTGAGTGGCTTTTTCAACTTCTAGTGGAGCAGGGGACAAGTCGGTTGAGATGGTCACTAGGGGTAGTGCAACATCCATGGGTCCCAATGGTTGGAATCCCAACCCCACCTGAAAGGGGTTGTGGCTAGTTGATCTATGCAGGGCTCGGTTGTAGCTATGTTTCACATAGGGAAGACTCTCATCCCATGTGTGGGGGTGTTTTGAATTGTACATGCGTATGATATGTATGATCATCCAATTGACGACCTCATTCTGGCCATCTGTCAAGGGGTGGAAGGAAGTGGATTTGGTGAGCTTGGTATCCAACAGTGATTAAAGGCTCGACCAGAATGTGTTGATGAATCAACTATCACGGTCTGAGATAATGGTTTGTGGGATCCCAAAATGTACCCATACTCGTTCAAAGAATATCTTGGCAGTGGCTTCTGTTGTGATGTTCTTCTTGTAGGCGACTAGAATCACCATCTTGGAAAAGTGATCAACAACCAAAAAAACATAGTCATTTCCCCTCTTGGTGGACGGGAGGCCCAACATGGATTCCATTAAGATGGATTCCCATGGCTTGTTAGGAGTAGGCAGAGGGGTGTAAAATCCCTATTTCTTAGTGGTCATTCTGGTAATAGCGCAGGCAGTGCAGGACCTGATATACTTTCTGACATCATGTCGAAGTTTCGGCCAGTAGAAATGTTTTTGTAGAATTGCCACTATCGTTTAGATGCCAAATTGTCCTGCCGCCTGACTGTAGTAAGATTCCCAAATCATCTTTGCGCGCTCACTTGATGGAACACAGAGATGGCCCAGATGGAGAAATAACCCATATTGAATATGGAAATTAGTGACCACTGAGTTGGTGCCCAACATTTGGTAGTTGGTGGAGAAGTCAGGGTATGTCTCATAGAGGTGGGGCCATATGGAGGTCTCGTGGCCACAAGATTCTAGCACCATGGTGAGTTCCATGACTAGAGGCCTACTGAGAAAATAAGAAACTCGGTAGCTACTTTTTATTTTATACTTGATGTTGAGGTGGAATTGTTGTAAGTGTGTGGACCACTTCTGATGGAGGTCATTTTGCAATTTTCCTTGGGTCTACATGAACTGTACTATCTTGTGATCAATGTGGATGATTGTATCCTTCCCAAGAATGTAATGTCTCCACTGACTACAGGCTTTCACAATGGAGTACATTTCTTTGTTGTAAGTAGGGTACTTACGGAAAACATATGATAGTTTCTCACTATGATATACCATGGGGTGGTCGTGTTGAGTGAGAACGATGCCCACAACATAGTTTGAAGCATCTGTCTCGATCTCAAAGGGATGTTGTAGGCCTGGTAATGAAAGTAATAGGGATGAGCACAAAATCTTCTTCAAGTCATCGAAGGATTTGTTTTGGGATAGGCCCCACACAAATTTTTCCTTACCACCACCACTAGTTACTTAGCTGAAGGCCCATACAATATGAGAAAATTCCAACACGAACCTGTGATAGAAATTGGTGAGGCCCAAGAAGATCCAAAGTTCATTGAGTGTGTTTGGGGATGGCCAGTCATGGATGACCTGTATCTTGGCTTGATCCACATGCAAACCATGTTTATAAATGATTTATCCTAAGTAATGGACCTCGTCTATGTGAAAGGAGAATTTTTCCAAGTTTTCATATAGTTTGTGCTGTCGCAAGGTGGGCAAAACCTGTTGAATATACTACAAGTGTTCTTCCCAAGTCTTTTTGTAGATGAGGATGCCATCAAGATACACCACTACAAAATTATTGGTGAAAGTTCATAGGATATATTCCATCATCCTCATAAAAGGTATCGGAGCATTTTTCAAACCAAAGGGCATGACCAACCATTCACAAAATCCTTCTTTTTACTTGAACATGGTCTTCCATACATTTTTATGTTCTATTGGGAGCTGGTGGTAGCCAGACTTCAGATCAATATTACTGAAGTATTTGGCCCCCGTGAGCTGGTCAAGGAGGTCGTCAATTTGGGGAATCGGGTTTCGGTTTCAGACCATGATTTTATTGAGAGCCCAGTAATAAATAAAGAGTCACTAGGTCCCATATTTCCTCTGCACCAACACAATTGGGCTCCCACAAGGCGATGAGTTGGGACATGTGTGCCCCTTGTGGAGAAGTTCTTAGATTTGCATATTGATCTCCTCATTTTATAATAGAGAGCAGTGGTAGAATGTCCCATTGGGTAGAAGTGCACTTGGGGTCAGATCAATGGGATCCTTGACCTAGAAGTGCAGAGGTACCCCAGTAGGAGAGGAGAATATATATGAGTATTATTCCATGAACTTATCCACATGCCTCTTTTGTGTGGAGAGATCGGTCATTAAGGCCTTAGATGTGGTTGCGATCTTTCGCTTACTCTGAGATCGAATGACGAAGAAGAAAAATGTCTCAATCTGAGAGATGACCTTGCTACATTGCTTGGCAAAGATTAAGGAAATAACAATAGGAAGGACTGCCTCATGTATCCTGCACAATTTCTTGTTAAGTAATAATAACACTACAAGGCCTAGACTCATATACAACATGACGTTTCCATAAATAAGGTTGTCCCAAAATAACATTACAAACTTTGAGAGGAGAAACATCACACAATACCTCATCTTTGAAGGGCTTGATGTTGTACGACAGTTGACATTGTTGGTTGATGCAGAGATCTCTTCTTTGGTGGAGCCATCCAATGGTGTAGGGTTGTGGGTGCGGCGTTGTCGACAGGGCCAACCTCTTGATGATATCTGCTGAGATGAGGTTCTTCTGGCTACCTCTATCAATGATGAAGTGCAGTGGGGTGCCTTTTACTCACATCTATGAATGGAAGAGGCTCTTGCCTTCTTCTGGTTCGTCCGGTTCACCATGTTGGAGCTTGGTGGTAGAAACAATGACACTGTGTTCCGCATCAATGATCCATCTTCCCCTTTCTAGTTCTGAATCAGAGTCAAAACCCGCATATGATTCAGAGTTAGAACCCACATCTAATTCAAAGGCTTTCACTTCAGTCACCATTGACTTCTTTGAGCAATAGTTGACAGTGCTATGCCAAGGGCTCTTATGGAAGTCCCACCATTTCCCGGTATCTTTCTTTGTCTTTTCGGTGTCCTTATTTGCTTGCAGCTTGGACTGTTTGTCCTAATATTATCCATCTATGCTCTACCCTTTGTTCTATGGGTTGGGGCCACCCCTTCCTGCCTTTTTTTGTGAGGGGCTCCCAGGCCCAAATTTCAGCGTCTTTTGTTTGAGCTTCTACTCAATTTTGATGGCATATCGGTAGGCCGTGCCCGAGAAAACGATGTCCGAAAATTCCATTTCGGTCTGTATGTATCTATGTAGATAAATTCGATACTTGAGCACCATATGTCACTCCGAATATTTGATAGCGAAGTTGGTGCACAAGGTATGGAATATATTTGTGAACTCTGACACTGCTTGGTCTCTTTCTTGCTGTAGTGTGGTCCATTTGGTATACAAGTCGTCATAACTTCTGACAAGGTAGTATTGTTCCTTAATAGCATCCCTAAAGGATTCCTAGGTGTTCGTGACTGTAAAAAATGAGGGTTCCTCTATTTCCTTTTGCTCACAAAACGTTTCCCACCAATCGTTTACATAGGGAATGACTTTGAGGACTGCAAAATTATTTTTTTCTCTATTTGAAAAGTTATGGACAGAAAAATACCCTTCTAGTAGATTCAACCACTTGTCTACAACATATGTTTCTATCTTAGCTTCAAATATAGGAATATAGAAGTTTATTTGTACGTTGAAGGGGCCAACGCCTCCAGTCGAGAAAGATGTGTTGCATGTTGGTAGTCGTTGAAGGATTTGCGCGAAAGTATCCATCATCTCGTTCCTCTGGTACATGAGGGCTTCCTGAAGAATTTTTTTGAAAGGATATCCTGTCCCATCATATTTATTTTCTCCTTCCATGAGAGGTCACTTGGGTGTACGAGAGTTTGTGTCCTCAAGTGAAACAATATCGAGACTCAATTCTTTGTACCCTGACCTCATTGGGGACATGCATTAAGATGACAAGGAGAAGACCGCTCTGATACCACTAATCTGGATTTTATGAGAATAATGAAATGAATACAGATTATTGAAAGATGATTAACATAGAATAATAGAGATACAGTAAAATTGGTTTTCTATCTAATAAGGAGATAAGCTAAAAATGTAACATGCAGCAGAAAACAAGCTTGCTGGAATGGTGGCAGCTTATCTCTAAGAAGAGATGTGACAATTGCGTTCATTCGCAAGAAGATAAATACAATGAGGCTATGAAGGAATTTTTACAATAAACATGAATTTCAAAAACCATATACATCCCAAAACCTTATCCTAGGAGATGAAGCGCCAAAAGTCATGTGGGCCCTGTTTGGGTAAGTTAGTACATCAACTTCCCATGGTTCTAACTTTTGCATACAATCTTTGTCTTAGGCACATGATAGCCCATTGGAAAGGTATTGTCAAGGAGATTTGTTTTGGGGGATCAATAAGAGCCTTTGGCTGTCATTGAGAAAATTGATCTCAAAAAACCTTCATTTAGGCCCTCAAAATGGCCCCGGAAGTTAAAAACTGCTAAAAATAGTAAATTGCCAAAATTCTGAGAAAGTTGTTTTAATCAAGTTGGAAAAGGTGGATGGCCACCAATATCCACCTGGATCACTGGGTATGTTACAGTTTGGTATTAGAGCTTATGGTTGAAACATCGAGTCGATATGGGTCAGGTTTGCTGCTCAGGGTCTCTTGGTTGAGATTGAATTCTGACCTTGAAGTTGAAAAGATTAGGAGGAATGGCATTGCAGAATCTACACAGGAGATAGAATTTCAGAGATAATTTGTAAGGGTTCAAAGGATCGTGACTATTCCTTTCAAATTTAGGAGAGATCAACACTGTGGGATCAAGAGAGATATGGTATCGTTGGATCAGAGGGCAGGTGAACAAGGGTCGTTCGATGATGGTGAAGCAAATGTTGATTCACAACCATCAGATCTCATTGGAGATAAATCGACAGTGAGGAGGCATTGCAGGGATCAGGAAGAAAATTAAAGTTTATGCAAGTTGTGAGCCCACAATCGCTCATCATTGATATTTCTAGATCAACGAATCAACAATGGATATCGATCCCACTATGGATGAGCATATTCACATTGCGAAGATCGGAAAGGAAATTAAAGAGTGAGTGAATTGAGTCTTCGTAATCACTTGTGGCCATTGATCTTCAAGGAGGGGACACATGTCAGACCATATCGTACTCTCAGAGGAAGAAAGATGAAGCTGAGTGAGTAAAGAAATCATGAAATCTTGAAGCTCCAAAGAATCGGAGTAGATCCAAACCGTTGATCAAGGTGGACATGTGGTAGGAGATCCTGCACTGCAACAAATAACCAATTTGGAAGAAAGACGGATGAAAAAAGCCAGAACTCCCAAAGGTTCGAAGCTCATATTTCATCTAGATCATCCATAAACAAGGACACACGGCCCCAGATCTCTCACTTCAGAGACTTAATACTCCAAAAGGTTTTCCGGAGCAAAGAACTAGAGAAAGAACCACTCGAAGTCCCAAATTAATTGAGGACCATTGATCTCAAATCAACAAGAACCGTTGATCTTTGCAGTAGTATCTCCTGAAGTCCCAAAGTCTAAAGTTAATGTGGACCATCCGATAAGGGAAACTGTTACAAATTATTTTCATCACCCTTATGACCATTAATGATGTAAACCTTTATGTTTCCTCCAGAGGGGTTAGTGACCTACATTCTTGAAGAAAGAAGGGAGAAGAAATTTACCTGAGAGAATAAATTGGATTTTCCTTTGTAAAAACCCTATTGTGGAGGATTTATGTAGGATTCTCTATATGCAGGGTGTGGAAATGCCTGATTTCCACACCTTTCTCTATAGCTAGGTCACAGAGTTTCCACAGGCTGCACTATAGCTAGGGTGTTGTGGCCTCCGTATAAGGGAAAAAACAAGCATTTTCTTGATGCTTCTAGAAGGAGAAGATTCTATTGTGAGGTTTCCTCCGAATGGTTTGGATCTTAATCGCTTTAATGATTTAGTGGGATCATCCTAACCTCCTCACCTTATGCTCTTCATCTTATAAAAGGAGAGGATCTCTCATGGAGAAAGTTAGCTTGATTGGGTTGGAAATTTCTTGAGCTTGTTAGCTTGGTTAGATTGGCTTTGAGATTTTCTTTGTCAAGATAGATTGTGAGTAGCTATCAAATCCATGGTATTAGAATCCTTGGAGCAAGAAGTGTGTGGGAAGTAAGGAATCATTGGAAGGAACCTTATGACATCAAGGCATCCGATTGTAATCTCTCTTCCTATTATTTAATATAATATAGTGGCATGTTTCTTTCCCATAAAATCATTCTCATTTTATTGCATGACTCCTTGATCACATGCATGGGTTGTCATTGAATATATTATTGTTTCTTTCACTTTGGTTGGTTTGTGATTCATTGCAGAATCAATATCACAAGAGCACTGGAGAGAAGCAGGGACAACAAAGACATAAGGAAGCGATATTCAAAGGTATGTCACTCATCCTTTCTTTGATAGTATATTCAATGATTAGAGCCTAGGTAAAGCACCATGTCTTATCCTATTTTTTTCTAGATCCAGGTGGATCTAGGGAGATTAGTTTATGTTCGCATTCACCGATTTATCCAATAACAAAATTGGTGACTGCACTGGGGAACATAATGTTTTCCTAGTTTGTCTTTATTTCTTGTTTTGATTTCTTGGTATATGTTTTCTGAGTCACTGGGAGATCCAACTTGACTCTCTAACTGTTAAAATTCACTGGAAAACCTTCTTAATTTTTTTTTTCTCATTTTTACCTTGATTTCCGCACCATTCTTTGAGGGACAGTGCGACGAATTAGGATTTCCACACCCTACTTGTTTAGACTAGTGCGGAAACTCTGCACCTGACCCATATATGGCCTACGAAAATCAGGGATTTCCGCACTGTGTTAATCTACAGCCTGCGGAAATTGTAAAATTTTTCATTTTTGATGGTTTTTTCCTTACCTAGACCTTGGATTTGGTTTTGGTGTGAATTTTTGGGTTTAATTATGATTTGTTTACAATCTTCTTGATAGCTTTGAAACTTCTTTTTTCCATATTTGCTTTGTTTGTTTTTGAAATATTTGGTCTCTTGCTTTGAGTGTCTTTTAGTTACAAAGCGTCATTTTTCTTTAGGATTGTTTGGTGAAAGAACTTCTTTTTATTTTATTGAATAATTCGTGTTAAAAGAGAAAATTTGTTTGGGTTTCTTTGTTTTATCTAGATTTGCTATTGTTTTTAGCTATCTTTGAAGCAAAAAGTTTTAATTTCTTTATTTATATTAGATTGGGGGAATCCTTGCACTTGAAGTAGCGAAATTGCATGATTCTTGGCATTTTTTGGTCTTAAATTCTGAAAAATTGCATGAATCGTGTATTTGTGTACAGTCAATTTTGCTCATTTCCTGAGAATATTGATATTGATGAGCTTAATAAAATTTTGGGACATTGTGCATATGGAATGTTAAATTTTTTCTCCTTCTCATAGCATAGCTTTCATCGAAGTGAAAAGATTGCATATTCATCTCTTTGCATAACTTCCGAGTCAGTCAAAACACCATATTGTCCACGCCATTTTCCTTTTGAGTAACAACAGCCTTAAAAATAAAGCGCTTATAAAATTGATTAGACATTTTTATATTTTCTGGTAGAAAACCTACATTAGATTAGTTATAGGGCTTTGGAATAGGTGTGAAGGATAACTTTCCAAAGATGCAAACAAACATAGAATCTTGCGTTAGGGAGCGGTGAAATCCACTTATTACATTTTGTCCTGGGAAACCCTTCTAACACAAGGTTCAATCATGAGGTCACATTGAGACTGGAAGAGTTACTCACCATGCTTTGTTGGTCATGGTGTGGAGATTGCGCATATTATGGGGGTCGCTTTAAGGCATGCCCACAATGATGAGTGGAATCCTTTCAAGTTGATTTCAGGCTAGATACCCTGCCTTTGCACATGGATCAAATTGTCAATTGTTTCCCCAAGCATCACTATAGTAATTGGTAACCTTAGTGGCCTTTCTCTTTAGGTTCTTTACACAAGGTGACTGTGGAGGGGCAAGTCTTCACGATACCCGGAATCAATGTTGGCCAAACTTACTCGGGCTCCTTTGAGGGTATACCAATGATTATGTGTGGGATCTTGCACTAGGGTGTAAGTTCATTAAGCAGATCATCAACGTAACGTTTCCACCCGCTCTATCTCATCCCCTTCTTACTTTTTTCCCGTGACGTTAGATTTCATCACCAACTAGTGTGTCCATTGTGAGAAGGTTTTGTTTGCTTGCTTTCTTACTAGATTTTTAGCGTGTGTTGTTTGTTCTCCCTAGTAGACTCTAAGTTGGATATTTATTTAATGGTGTTCATTCTCGGAACGACAAATGAAGGAACCCCTGTTCTAGGGGAACCTTTTGTTTTTCCTTCTTACGGGAACATTGGTCCCCCTCACATTGGTTCTTTGAGCCTTCCAGGTCTCACAATTGGATTACCAGTATGGTTGTTTTCTACTTAGGTAATCTTGATTGCAGCTAGTGCTTTTGTTGTAAGAACTTCCCTCTAAGAACATCAACCTCATGTTGATCCTTCGCCTTCTTCACTAGTAATATATTCTTCACCTTCTCCACTTGAAAGGTCCTCTTCCATTTCATCTTCTTCATCGAGTGAAAGCTCTAAAGATAGTAAATCGATGGATAAGAAGAAGAATAAAAGGAAGAAGAAGAAGAACAAATATAAATAAGGATCTAAAATTCCAACGACTGTCAAATGTGTTGGAAAGAAACCAGTTATTGTTGATCATGCTGGGAGTTTTGATGATGTAAAGATCACCCAAACAACCCGTAAACCTAGGTACCCTTGCAGGCTTTGTAATTGTAGACATCTTCTTAAAGATTGCCCTGGTCTATCCAAGGTTATAGAATTATGATCTACACACCCTCACTAACCCATGTCATCAGACTCTGAACAACATGTTGATGAAATCCCCTCAACTAGTAAAAATACACTTGGGAAGAAGAAAAGTAGAGTCATGTTTCCTTGTAGGTTATGGGGAGGGAGTCATCAAACTCACCTTTTCCCTTGTATGGATGAAGCCTCGAAATTACTGGAAGACATGACTATTTCACTGCCTCAACTTCTAGATGCTTATCGAAAGACTTCTCTCAACCCACCTGTAGTTGATGGAATGATCAATCTGGTTCCCCCGTCGGTCAACCCAGTTGATCAGATAGTTAATCTCGTCACGTCCTTAATGGAACTAGTTGACCAAGTGGTTGATCTGATCCTATCCTCAGTCGATCCCACTCTATCGTTAGAGAGTGAAACCCAAATTGTCGATCTCTTTACACCCGTCGACCCCATTCTCCCCTTGGAGAATGAAACCCAAGTGGTCGATTTGATGCCATTATCAGTCGATCCCACACTCCCACTAGAGAGTAAATCCGATATTGCCCATGTTTTTCTTGTTGAGAGGGTATTCCTCCTTCTCCCATGGAACCCCCTCCAAGTAATGAGTCCATCCTTTTTAATTGGGATGTGCTAACTGGACCTCATCTTCCCTCTCACATTCCTTTCCAGATTACAATACAGGTTTGTGGTTAGGACGTTCCTCAAATGTTGATAGATGAAGGTGCATCCGTTAGTATTTTGTCCTCTATTGCTTGGCAGGCTTTGGGTTGTCCTCAACTTGTGCCAGTTACATAGAATATGTTATCTTTTAACAGAAGAACCAATCAACCTTTAGGGACCCTTCCTTAGTTTCCCATAACTTTGGGAGGGAAAATTGTCTTTATTGATGTCATGGTAGTCCAAGACCCCTTGGATTTCACTTTACTCCATGAGCGGGATTATGTCTATGCCATGAAAGAAATTGTGTCCACTCTTTTTCATGTGATATATTTCCCTCACAATGGAAGAATTGTGACTATTGATCGAATTTCATTCATCGGTCTTGATTGGATTACCTCCCTTAGTGGTTCTTATAAATAGAGGTATAGGGATTGAACCTGGATTATTGAGTATAGTTTTTTTATTTCAAGCTCGTTAAAAAATGAAAGCAGTTACGAGGACAGTCTTTTGTGTCTCTGTGGAAACCTCGTTAAAAAATGAAATAGAGTTTATGAGCATAGTTCCTGTTTCTATGTCAAGCTCGTTAAAAAATGAAACAGAGGTCTAGGGATTGAACCTGGATTCTCGAGCATAGTACCTATCCTATGTCAAGCTTGTTAAAACATGAAACAACTTCCCCCTCTCTATTGAGTCAAGTCCTTCGTCGAGTATTTGAATCTTCCTTTCCTACACCTTTGCAGTTGGATGAAACGAAGCTTGGGGGGCAATGATTTCAGCTACTGTACTTCATGCTGAAGTTATGTCGCTAGTTTCTTAAGCTGGGGGCTAAGTACCAACCATCCCTATGCTATGTGTTGGGAAGTCGCAAGCATATTTTTTACTTTGGTTCAAGCTTGTGTAAAAATTAAGCCACCTACCTCAAGCATAGTTTCCTATGGTTCAAGCTTGTGTAAAAATGAAACCAAGTCCAAGCATAGTTTTGTTTTAGTTTTTAAGCTTTTGTAAAAATAAAATCTATCCCAAGCATAGTTTTGTTTTGTTTTAAATCTTGCGTAAAAATGAAAACAATCACGAGCTTAGTATTTGTTCTTTCTCATGCTCGTAAATACATGAGAATAAGTTACCAAGCTTAGTCTTTGTTCTTTCTCATGCTTGTAAATCAATGAGAATGTAACTGAGTATACTTTTATCACTTTTTCAGACTCATAAAGGTTATACGAAAAAGGAACCCACTGGATTTCCCTTTAAGCTATTTTTAGACTCTCTTAACATTAAAATATTGTCAAGCGACCTTGTTCTTTTCACGCTTGTTAAAGTATTTGAAGAAAACACCTGTTGAGCGATAGTTTATCTCTTTTTCGGTCTGATTAGGCTACTTTATGAAAAAGAAACTGAGAGATTTATCTTTAAGTGCTTTTTCAGACTCTCTAAATATGAAAAACCCCCGATCTTCTTTCTTTAGACTCATTAAACAAACATCAAAAGGCCCATATGGGACCGGAGTTTTATTTAAGTGTTTTTCAGACTCTCTAAACATGAAAAACCCATGAGTTTTATTTCCTTGGACTCGTAAAACAAACATCAAAAAGCCTATATGGGACCGGACCACTCCTTCTTAGGGTTCGTTAAACATACTCCGAGGGTCTCGTCCAAAGGATGAGGTTACATCAACAAGCATATGTTATCCTCCTCAAGCTCGCATAAAAATAAAGAGGTACTCGCCAGAAATGGTGGGGGAAATATTGGGAAAGAAATGTGTCTAAACCTGTATTCTATGGAAGATTCACTTTTGAACATGAAACCCTTTCACTCGCCTTGTGTCTAGGTTGGAAAATCCACTTGTCTCTTGATCATACTCCTTTATAAGATTACAAATTGGTTTGTGATCCCTATTGTTGAGTCAATGTTTCCAAGACAATTTCGTATTGTCAATATGTTCAAAGATAAGTTCAACCCGGAAATACTTCTATTGCACTGGCCATTTCTGTAGTCCATAAGATTTCTATCACGTCGACCATCCCTGAGTCAATCCCAAATCACTTGTTACTATGATCTACACAAAATATTGTTACCTGTTTCATGTCATTGATGTGGGATACATTAAGCCCCTCCTGTGATGAGTCTTTTCCTGTCGACTTCAACTCATTATCCAGGAATTAGACTTAGAAACTAATTGGTACTTTGGAACATGTGCATGCCTCAATGGTAAGTTTCCACGCTTTCGACAGTGAGTTTTCATCATTGACCCCTGATCGGGAGATTCCATCAAGTGTTCTAATTCATCTCATTAATTCACATTCGTTGGATTGTACTAGAGTACCTTGGGAGTCATTGACATTAATGGTGATTTGCCTCGCACTTGTTAACGATATTCATTAATGACCAGTAATCAAGTGGAGATGAAGACCCTTCAACACATGTATTTGCATGGTTAGATTCGTACTATAGAGTGGTGGAGATGAAGACCCTTGATCTTTTCTGAGAGATTCAGGTTGCGTTTGAGTATATTCATTTTGTACTATTGCATATATCCACATTGTATGTCTCGTGGCTATGTTCAAATTTGAGTCTTTAACACATAGATCCATAGTGTAGTTTTGGTGGCTATGTTCAGATTTGAGTCATATTGGCATGGATCCACATTGTATGTTTGGTGGCCATGACCTATGTTACTTGACATGGATCTTCACATGTCAACATTTATGCTTTGAATCATTTGTATTATGAGTATGAGAATGCCTACCTCATTGATGATATATTATTGTAATGTATTTCCTTGTTTGTTGGAAGGTTTCCGACCGACTGTTCCTTGTTCCCTACACACACTCGACAAAGTATTTATGTTATCAATCTGTTCTAACTTCATACTTTGGGGGGCTCTTTGTTACACATTATTTTCATCACCCTTATGACCGTGAATGATGTAAACCTATATGTTGCCTTCAAAGGGGTCAGTGGCCTAGATTCCTGAAGAAAGAAGAGAGAAGAACTTTACCTGAGAGAAGAAATTCGATTTTCCTTTGTAAAAACCCTATTTTGGACGATTTTCGCAGGCTACACTATATGCAGGGTGCATAAATGCCTAATTTCCGCACCTTTCTCTATAGCTAGATCGTAGAGTTTTCGCAAGATGCACTATAGCTAGGGTGCTATGACCTCCATATGTGGGAAAAAATAAGCATTTTATCGATGCTTCTAGAAGGAGAAGATTCTATGGTGAGGTGGCCTCCGAATGGTTTGGATCTTACTCACTTTAATGATTTAGTAGGATCATCCTAACCTCCTCACCTTATCCTCTTATGCTTATAAAAGGAGAGGAGATTTCATGGAGAAAGTTAGCTTGATTGGGTTGGAAATTTCTTGAGCTTGTTATCTTGGTTAGATTGGCTTTGAGATTTTCTTTGTCAAGATAGATTGTGAGTAGCTATCAGATCCATGGTCTCAGAATCCTTGGAGCAAGAAGTGTGTGCGAAACAAGGAATCGTTGGAAGGAACCTTACAACATCAAGGAATCTGGTTGTAATCTCTCTTTCTATTATTTAATATAATACAGTGGCATGTTTATTTCCCATAAAATGATTCTAATTTTATTGCATGACTCCTTGATCACATGCATGGGTTGTCATTGAATATATTATTGTTTCTTTCACTTTGGTTGGTTTGTGATTCATTGTAGGATCAATATCACAAGAGCACCAGAGCAAAGTAAGGACAAAAAAGACATAAGGAAGAGATATTCAAAGGTATGTCACTCATCCTTTCTTTGATAGTAGATTCAATGATTAGAGCCTAGTTAAAGCGCAATGTCATATCATGTTTTGTTCTAGATCCAGGTAGATCTAGGGAGATTAGTTTATGTCCGCATTCACCGATTTATCCAATAGCAGAGACACGTGTCAATAGATTGGCCAGTTCAGGAATTCAAAGTTCAAGATAATTGGAGTGTGCTAGTGTGGAAAGTCCTGAAGCCCGAAGAACCGAAGTGGTGGGGTATGATAAGATCACCTGGAGGTGATGTGGACCCCAGGATGGAAGCGTAAAATATTTTGAAGCCTGAAATTTCAAAGTGACATGGCTCACGGAAGTCACTTGGGATGACATGGACACATGGGATGTGTTCCACATGTCAGTGAGTTTTGAACCTATGGGGGATTAAGATGTCAGTTAGAATGTGACATGTGTCACCTGCTTGATTGGGCCACGTGTCCACTTTTATTATTTTTCCACCTGACGACAGATCGTGCAGTCTGTGGACTAGGCACTCTTGAGGAAAAAGATGTGGCAGTTTGTGTTGGGTCAAGAAATCTCGAAGGTTGGAGTACATATCGACTGTTGATCCCAGAAGAAACACAAAAGTAGATCTCATATTCTGGAGACTTGGTACTCCAGGGGTTTTCAAGTCTCTACAAGTGAAAAGTGTCAAAGCCTGAAGTTGTGAAGCCACACAAACCGTTGATTTAAGATCCCTTCAAAACCTTTCTCAACCGTTAGATCAAGTAGTGGAAGGATGGTGTAAGCACTTCGACAGATATCACTCTAGGGAGTTGGGTGACTCAATATTTGAAATGTCCCGGAGTAGTGAATTCACACAGTCTGTTGATCTAAGATCCTCCAGGAGTTCTTGTGACTGTTGGATCCAGCAGAGGTAAGTACTTCCGAGGATTGCCACTCCAGGGAAGTGCAAGACTTGGGAATGGAAATACCCTGGAGTGTCGATTTTTTGAATTGGTTGAGAGTCATCTGTCTCAATGTATAATTAAGTCGTATCCATTGATCTCGTTGAAGCCTCCATATGAGGGTAGGAATATCCATTCGGTGGGAGATTAAATCTCGACCGTTTGTTTTTCTATTGGATTTATTAAAGGCTTCGGTGAAGTGCAACTTCGGGGAAAAACATAAGTTGACAGGGGAAAATAGTCGAAGGCCTAAGTTCGAAGGACTTGGTCCTAGCACCGGTCTCATGCTAAGGTAAAAAGGGCTTGGAAGTAAACTAGCTCTCAGACTTGGTGTTCGCATAAGATACTATGTAGAAAAACACAGAGAGGGGTG
>ML809598.1:86769-97547 GCA_009831015.1 Picea engelmannii | reverse complement strand
CTGAATTATGAAAATTTACACTTAGATTATGAGAAAAAATGAAACTTTTATGCACAAATTGTGAATTGATATGCCTGTTGATTTGAAATGTTGTAGGAAAATGATGAATGATGAAGATATAGAAAAGTACCAGACTATGAGAGATAAGAATGTGATGTTGAAACTGGATGACAAGGGCATAAAATGAAGATATCCAATGGACTTGTTGCAGCTGGAGTTCTAGAAGCCACAACTCTGAAACTTCCTGGCCGAGTGCACTGAAGCTCTGGAGAGAAGGGGAACAACTTGACGGACTGGATGGTAGATAAAGGGGTTCATTTATTTGGGTTTTGTAGGGATGAGAGGGAAGGAGAGGGAAGGAGAGCTTGTTGGTTGGAAGTGCTTCCGGAAATATAAATTCTGAAGTTCATTATACATGTTTTGGGTCAGAATGCCTATGCATACATGTTTAATTTTAGGCTAGAGTGTCTATGTATATAAGATTGGGTTGGAATGTCTGTGTGGATTAAGGCCATAGGGCTTGGATTTGTAATGTTAATAACATTGGAATGGTGTTGTGCACTGAGGAAAGTGCCAAAATAATCGGAGGGGGATGTAACATCCCTATTCTAGCCCTTATGAACTATAATGTATTATGTAAATATGACTTAGGATAGTGAGACGGTAAAGTGGAAAAGGGGCCAGAGTGCCTAGGAAATGTAATACTTCATACACTTTAATAAAATACATCGTTGGCTGGAAGATGGATAAGGACAAAAGAGATAGGGGGTTATGATTCCACAAGAGAGGGTGTTAGGATATTTAGACACTTAGGAGTTAGTTAAGATCTACTTGTTCTAATATGTCATTAGGTAGAAATGTGTTTCTTTAGTATGCATTTGTAGTTAGGAAATCCGATGGTCACGATATGTTTTCGACATAGAGTGATCTGATGGTTCATACTCTCCTCGATCTTATTGTCCATTGATCCATGGCTTAGCACCTGATTGGTCTATGATCTATATTTAAAGAGCATGGAAGGTCATTTTTCGATGATCGATTGTGAGAAAATCTCTTGTAAAATCTCTCTGTATTTTTTTTCTTTCCATTAATAAACTGCTCCAAGTGGTCGCATTGGCTGAGGCCGTGGATGTTTCCCCATAGGGGTTTTACCACGTGAAAACATTGGAGTGTTGATATTCGATCTGGTTATGTGAGTGGTTACTGAATGAGCTCATCCTCTGTTGGAATACTTGTGTTTTTGAACATGGTATCAGAGCCTGTTTGAAGACCCACTCCTGTTGTAGATCAAGATCGTGAAGCTGAGTTGCCTCATCTCCATTTTTTCTCATTTCCATACATTTATGGGATGAAAGGACTATTCCATTGCGTCTGAAGAGCTTTTTTCATTTAGGAACACTTTTTGTTTCACTCGAAAAGGTTTCTGTTTGCCCAAGATACAACCATTACAGTTAGATCCGAAGGTATAAATCTTGAATACGCATTTTTTTAATTTCTGCAAAGTTTTATTTTGATTTTATTTATGTTTTTACTTTTTATTTACGGGTTGCTAATCTTTTATATATGTGTATTATCTTTGCCCCATGCCCTGTACGATTTCAGAAAATCATAAACAGATAGAAAAAGTTGCATCTTCTGGGTAAGCTAACTGAGATCTAACCCTTGTTGTCGTCAAGAAGCGAAAAAATTTTCTTGTGTGAAAAGAGTTTTTTTTTAGCACGCTCTCCAAAGATGTATTCAACAACAAAAACAACAACAATTTATTTTCATCGAGAAGCAAATTTTTTTTCTTGTTTGAGAAGAGTTTTTTTTTATCACGCTCTCCAAAGCCGACGATGACAACAACAACAACAACAAAAAACACCCCCAATTCTCCTTCTGAACATTACAATATGTTTTGCTAGACCATTTTGTTAAAACTTACCTTATTAAGTAAGAAGTCTTGAGTTCATGTATCTCTTTTGTTACCTTTTTGAAAAAGTTCATGCTAAAATTGTAAAGTGTATTTCACTTCAAGTATAAAAGTGAATCACTATAAGTAGCTTTAATATTTTATTTTAGAGTTATTTATTTTGCACGCAACTTATCTGTTATAAAGTAACTTCATTGTAAAAGTGATCCCCACTTCTCTTTATAAAAGTAGGTCACTTCATAAAGCAACTTACACTATCACGTGGTCAGTTGGTTACTGTTTATGCCTTTTTTTAAAAGGACATAACTCTCACATCAAAAGTCTGTTTTCAGTGTCATTTTTTTTAAAACTGCATAATTTTTCGAGCTCTTTCCATCTAGATCAGCAGTTTCAGTTTTTAATTTCATATTGTCTGCATATTTAATATGGCTTATACAATTAATGTCTTTCTTACCAGCAAAAACTACTTCTAATCGAAATCTCATATGGAAGATTTATTAAGAAGTAAAGGCTTGTACTGGATGACCTTGGGAAAGGAAAAAGCACCCACTGATGATGATAAGAAAGCGAAGTGAGATAATAGGAATGACAAAGCACGTGGACTAATCGGAATGTCCATCTCTGATGATTTAAGGTACCACCTTCAAGAGATTGATGACCCCAAAAAATCTCAGGACAGGATTGAATCTGTGTTTGGTAAACTCAATATTATTCGAGCACAACAGTTAGAAAATCAAATATTGACCTTGAGTCCAAGTGATTTTTCTTTCCTTGGAGAATATTTATCTAAGTTTAAAACACTCATAATTTTATGTGAAGAAAGTAAGATAAAAATGGAGGAAGAGTGTTGCATCTATCTTATTATTTCTAAGTTAGGTAGTGCATATTATGTGTTTGTATCTACATTTTATGCCATGAGAGAGGCTCTAGGGAAAGCTTATGAAAAACCCACTCTTGAGTCCGTTTATGCTTCTTTGATTAGAGAGGAAGATAAGCTTATACAACTTGGAGTGATCAACATTGTAGGTACCTCTAATAAAGCCTTAGTTGCCCAACAGAAAGATAAACCCAAGTATCCCAAGAAGCAACATCCTCACTACAACAACAATCAATATAGGGGTCCGAAACTCGCTCAGACAACTTCAGCTCCTAATGGTGACAAATGAGAAAAATATAAAAATAAGAATACTAACAAACATTGCAACTTTTGTGATAAAGATGGTCATGATGAGTTCAAATGTTTCAAGAAGATGGTAGCTTTAGAAGCAACGATGAAGAAGCACAACATCAGTATTGATTATACTTTTTCTTCTTCTTCTCATGGACATGCACTTTCTGCTTCTAGTTTCTCCTTTAATACAACTTCTACTTCTACTTCTGATAAGTGGCTTATTGATTCTGGAACATATTGTCATATGGCTAAGGATAGAGACATATTTTCTACTTTAAATGAATGTAACACCAAGAAAATATTTGTTGGTGATGATAGATCTCTTAGTGATGAAGGATCTGGAACAATGCAAGTAGAAAATGGCCATTTCAATGATGTCTTATGTGTTCCAAGTCTTTCTTGTAACCTTCTATCAGTATATCAAATCACTCATTCAGGTAAAGGTAAAACCGTAGAGTTTTCACCTCACCAAGTTGTAATCAAGGATCTAAAAGATCCTAATCATGTTATTGCAACTGGAATTGTTGATGACATTACCAGGTTGTACAAGTTTGACAACTTTGGGTCATCATCTTTTTCATCAGTTTTTGTTGCTCATAACAATGACTTGAGAAAACTTTGGCATGAGCGGTTTGGTCATCTAAACTATCACTCATTGTAGAAACTATGTAATCAACATATGGTGACTTGTCTTCCTCTTGTTTCATGCAAAGATTGTGTTTGTGCTAGTCGTGTTCTCGGCAAACATCATCGGGACAATTTTGACAAACGTGCTTCTTGACACACCTCGGGTCCTTTGCATCTTGTTCATAGTGATTTGTGTGGTCCACTTTCTTCTCCTTGTTTTTCTGGGTGCAAGTATTTCTAAACTTTCATTGATGACTTTTCAAGACATACTTGGGTTTACTTCTTAAAACTCAAGAGTGAAGTTTTTGACAAGTTTTTGTTCTGCAAGGCCCTTGTAGAAAAGAAATCTAGACATCAAACTCAAAGGCTAGGAACAGATAATGGAGGTGAATATGTGAACAATAATTTTACAAGCTACTGCACTACAGAAGGAATCCAAATGCAACACACTATTCCATATACACCACAACAAAATGGTGTTGTTGAGAGAAAGAACCGCACATTAAAAGAAATGGCTCATTGTATGATCAGATCTAACGGATTAAGTCTAAAGTATTGGGCAGAAGCCATCAACTGTGAAAATTACATAGTAAATCAAACTCCCACAAAGAATCTTAAAAATATAACACCAGAAGAATCTTGGACTAAAATTAAACCATATGTAAGTCACTTCCCTATATTTGGCAGTATAGCATGGGCTCACGTTCCTGATGAGAAAAGGAAAGCATTGCAGCCTAAAAGTGAGAAGTGTATATTTGTTGGTTATTCTGAAGATGTCAAAGGTTACAAAATTCTTCAATCACATTGTAATGACATTATTATTAGAAGAGATGTTAAATTTGATGAAAATATCTTTGCCTGTGAGCCTAATTCGCCATGTGTGCCTTCTTTGGCCCGTGAGACTAATTCAACGGTTGTACCTTCTTCAACCTGGGAGCCATATTCAACGTGTGTGCCTTCTTCTGATCTGATTTCTTCTTCAGATGATGATAGTGAGGATGAAAACCCACCTTCGCCTGCTCACCCTCCTCCAGATGAGTCTATTGAACCTGAACCAACACCAATTCCACTGCTTCCTAGATGGGTCCATTTAACACGAGAAGCAATTGGTGGTCTTATCGGTGATCCTTTAGATCAACTCCGAACACATTCATAGTTCAAGCGAGCCTCTTCTATTTTGGCTCAAGTTTTCAAGACTCTTGATCCAGAAACATTTGCAGAAGCTTCAAGTCATCCAGATTAGGATATAGCAATGAATGAAGAGTATCGTTCCTTAATGGAAAACGATACTTGGGATCTTGTACCTCTTCCAAATGGAAGAAAAATTTTCATATGTAAATAGGTCTAAAGAACTAAGTATGCATCAGATGGAAGTGTTGAAAGACACAAGGCTTGGTTAGTTGCCAAAGTATTTTCCCAAGTTGAATGAATTGACTATAATGAAACCTTTTCCCCTGTAGCCAAAATGAATTCCATCCGCTTTGTTCTTTCTCTTGCCGACTCACATAAATGGGAGGTCCATCAGATGGATGTTAAATATGCCTTCTTGCATGGCGATTTGAAAGAATAAATATACATGGAACAACCTCCTGGCTATGTCCAGAATGACTCTAGCCTTGTTTGTCGTCTCAAGAAATCTCTTTATGGTCTCAGGCAAGATCCTCGAGCTTGGTATGCCAAAATGGATAGCTTTCTTATTGTCTCTCGATTCTCTAGATGTCACTCTGATCCTAATGTCTATACCAAGAATGTAGGAAGCCATCTCATAATCCTTGTCCTTTATGTTGATGACCTTATCCTTACTGGTAGTGACCCAAAACTTTTAAACTATGTGAAAAACAGCCTTAAGAAGAAATTTGAAATGACCGACTTAGGATTTTTGCACTATTTCCTTGGCCTCCAAGTTTTGCAAACCAATGAAGGAATTTGTCTTTCCCAGTCTAAGTATGTTTGTGACCTTTTTCGTTGCTTTCACATGGATGATTGTAAACCAACCCCTTCTCCCTTTCAGTATGGAGTCAATCTTACTTCCACCTGTACTTCTCCTGAAGTTGATGCCACCCTGTACCATCAACTAGTTGGTAGCCTCTTATACTTGAATCATACCCATCCTAATCTTTCCTTTGTTGTTGGTCTTGTTGCCTGGTATATGGAAACACCCCATGAAAGCCATTGGAAAGAAGCTAAAAGGATACTTCACTATGTTCATGGTACAATTCAGTTTGGGATACATTACAGTTCATGGGGGACTCCTTTATTGGTTAGTTTCACTGATTCAGATTGGGTCGGCGACCCTGATGATCGGAAGTCTATTGCAGTTTATGTTTTCAGCCTTGGTTCAATACCTCTCACTTGGGTCTGTAAGAAACAATGGGCTATTGCACTTTCTTCAGCAGAAGCAGAGTACTGAGCAGCGATAAATGCAAGTCAGGAAGCCTTGTGGCTTTGATAGATCCTTTCAGAGTTTGGATTCCAGCACCAGCATCCGACCAGGCTTTGGTGTGACAATCAGAGTGCCAGCAAGCTCGCCAAAGACCCAGTTCAACATCAGCGTAGAAAACACATCGATCTACACATGCACTTCATTAGAAAGCTAATTCATGATCAAGTTATTGAAGTGCTCTTTTTCCCTATAGAAGATCAAGTTGTAGACATTTTCACAAAGTCTCTTACAAAAGTGAATTTTTCCAAACTTTGATCTATGTTAGGAGTTTGGGAAGTTGTCATTAAGGGGGGATAGGCTCTAATGCCTCCTTCCTTCTCCTATTGTGTCACTATTGTAAATCCTTCAATCCTATCCCAAATTGTTCTTAAGGGGGGATGTTAGGATATTTAGAGACTTAGGATTTAGTTAAGATCTACTTAGTCTAATATGTCGTTAGTTAAAAGTGTGTTTCTTTAGTATGCATTAGTATGCATTTGTAGTTAGGAAATCCGACGGTCACGATATGTTCCCAACATAGAGTGATCCTCGGTTCATACTCTCCTCGATCTTAACAGCCATTGATCTGTGGCTTAACACCCGATTGGTCCATGATCTATATTTAAAGAGCATGGAGGGTCATTTGTCGATGATCGATTGTGAGAAACTCTCTTGTAAAATCTCTCTGTAATCTTTTTCTTTGCATTAATAAACTCCTCCAAGTGGTTGCATTGGCTGGGGCCGTGGATGTTTCCCCGTAGGGGTTTTACCACGTGAAAACATCAGTGTGTTGATCTTTGATCTAGTTATATGAGTGGTTATTGAAGGTCTTGATCCTTTGTTGGAATATCTATGTTGTCGAATATAGGGGGCATGAGGGGATAAGTCTTTTATTATTATTTTATTTTACCCATAATTGATTTTATGGAGAAAAGGGGTTACATGAGCTTCTTGGGAGGGAGGCCATTTGGATCTTGTCTTCATGTGATTTAAACATCCCTTGGGGGATATTTTGGGTGCTTCTTCGTCTTCTTCCTTTGGTTTGTTTTGTTCCCATTTTCTTCTTTCCTCTATTTTTAGTTCGTATGGTCTTGGACTGAGCATGGAAACAAATGGTAGGAAGAGAAGAGCCATTGATGAATGGATGTAATAACTATTGATGATTCCAGGAGGGAATGGATGCCCGTGTGCATGATCTTGATGGAAGTTCAGATAGAAATGTCCACAACTACAAGTCCCAAGAGTCCCAGAATGGAGATTCTTAACCATAAGCATTGGAGCCTTAGAAGGAGATGGACAGCCTGAGGGACTACGTGGCAGAGAAGGGGGTCCATTCTCTTGGGGTTGTGCAGGATGGGTAGAAGAGAGCTGGTGTACTTGGATTGTTGTGAGTGATGAAAGGCTTGTTATAGCTTGAGTATTGAGAGCCATGTTAGTTATGAGACTGATGACAACTCGGATGGAATTATCCACAGCTGAGAGTCCCTAGAGTTTCCAGTAGGGAGATTTCCTGACTAGTAGTATTGGAGCCCTAGAGAGAAATGGAACAGTCTCAGGGATTGCATGATAGATAAATGTGTTCATTTCTTGGGGTTTTGCAGGCTGAGGGCGAAAGAGAGTTGGAAATTAGGATTTGTTGTGAGGTTGGGAAACCTAAGAGGTACTTAGCCAACTGTTGTGTGTTTAGACTTGACCTAAGACCCGTCCTTGTGGATTCATAGCCTTGGCTCGGGGGTGACCTGTTGTTCAGAGTAAATGAACAACAATGTCTATGGTTGGGAGGAACTTCATTGGTCTGTAGCCAGTTGGTGAATGTTTACTTGCAAAGATAAGTGCTGTATGTGTTTTCTATATAATGTTATTTTTCCATGTGTATTTTTAGTGTGCCTGTCTACTAGCTATTTGTTGTACATGGAACATTGTTTATCTCTTTTATGCTATGACATGTAACTTGTCTTATGCATGTGGTTTTCATGCCTCTAATGCTCATGAACAATCCTTTGATTTTTTAGATAAGATCAGGAAATTAAGTCTTCGGACTGTAGCGTGCCCTGCCTGCTGGTGGCTGGGTGTGTTGCAGTCCGTTTAAGTGGCATAGCCTAGCCTGTGGGTGGATGGGTATGTTAGAAGAGGCATAAATTTTAATCAGTCAAGATGGACTGACAAATCAAGGATCTAGTGATATTATTGCAAGAAATTTTGTCACTACAAAAGTGAATGCAAAAAGAAGTAGGCAGATCTGAATAAGTGTAGAGAAAATGTTACCAACACTAAAGAAGGAACATTTGAATCAATTTTCTTTTCATGTCAAGTTATAGAAGAACAAAGAAATAGTCATGATTTCTGGTTGTTGGACATTGGTTACAACAATCATATTCAAGGTAACAAAGATTTATTTTCTAGTTTAGATAGCTCTGTCACATCTTAAATTAATTTGGTAGATGATTATCAAAAGAAAGTTGCAGGTAAGGTTATAATTTATGTATTAACCAAGCAAGATGAAATCAAGGATATTCATGATGTTTATTATGTACTTGGTCTTATACATAATCTAATTGTATGCCGGATGAATGAACATAGTTATAAGGTCATTTTTGAAGTTTCCAAGTGTACAATCTTGGACAAACCACCTAGTAAGAAAATTATAGCCACAATACAAATGACCAAAAATAGAATGTTCCCTTCGATATTGAGAAATGCAGGTTTGTCATTGTCATATGCCCAAAATGTATCGATCTCATATGAGACTAGGTTGTGGCATCTTAGATATGGTCATTTACCATTTAGAAGTCTTAGTAGTTTACAGAAGAAGTCCATGGTCAAAGGTTTTTCCATTATAAATGGACAAAAAAACTCTTGTGAGAGTTGTATTTTGGTCAAATACCAAATGGATAGTTTTACCAATGCTTCCTACAGAGAAAAATAACACCTTGAACTAGTGCATACATACCTTTGCAGTCCAATGAAAACTCAGTCAATAGGAGACAACTTTTATTTTCTAACATTCATTGATGATTTTAGCATGAAAGCATGGGTGTATTTTCTCAAGCAAAAATCAACGACATTTGAAAAATTCAAAGAATTTAAATGCTTCATGGAGAAATAGAGTGGAAAATACATCGAAGTACTCATATTAGATCGAGGAGGTGAGTATGACTCCAAGGAATTTGCAACATATTGTAGGAAACATGGAATCAAGAGATAGTATACCATGAGATACACTTCAAAACATGATGGAGTAACTGAAAGGAAGAATCAAACAATAATGAATATGGCCAGAAGTATGCCAAAGGCCAAGAATTTGTCAAATGAATACTAGGGTGAAGCAGTGGAATGCTCAAACTATATTTTAAATCTATTACCTATTAGTAGTATAAAATATCAAGTTCCCCAAGAAGATTGAAGTGGTATGAAATCTAGCATTTTTCATTTTAAAGTTTTTGGTTGTGTAGCTTATGCTCCTATTCGTGACGAGCTGAGGAGAAAGCTTGAAGATAGAAGTGAAAAATGTATATTTGTGAGATACGGTGAATAGTGTAAAGCATATGGGTTGTATAATCCTATTACCAAGAAGTTGATAGTAAGAAGATATGTGAAATTCCAAGAAGATAAATCTTGGCATAACCAAACAAGTGAAATACTTATAGACCATATTCCTTCTATACAGATAGATAAGAAGGTGGAAGCTACAGGACAAAAAAATTCTCCAGCAAAACTTCCAAGATTGCAAGTAGAGATTAAGGGAGAACAAACATAGCACAATTCTTTTTCTTCATCTAGTGATGGTTCAGATCCCACTATATAAAATTTAAGGAACCAAAAAACAATAAGTTTGAGAGAAATTTATGAGAAAAATGATGATATGGATCAATAAGCACACATTACTTTGTTATCCTTTCAACCAATATACTTTGAAGAAGCAGACAAGGAAGAAAAATGGGTTGATGTAATGAACGAAGAAATTGAATAAATTGAAAGGAACAACACATGGGCTCTTATGGATCTTCCTACAGGGAAAACAAGCATTGGAGTTAAATGGGTGTATAAGACAAAATTCAATGAGAAAGGAAAAGTAGAGAAGAACAAGGAAAGACTTGTAGCAAAAGTGTTTTCTCAACAACTGGGTATTGACTATGGAGAAACATTTTCTCCAGTAGCATGTTTGGATACTATTAGAGAAGTTTTGACGGTTGTAGCTCAAAAACAATAGCGAGTCTATCAAATGGATGTTAAATCAACATTTCTAAATGGATTTTTAAAGGAAGAAGTTTATATGGATCAACCACCAGGATTTCAGATCAGAGGTAAACAGTACAAAGTTTACAGATTGAAAAAAACATTGTACAGTTTGAAGAAAGCTCAAAGAGCTTGGTACAGTCCCACTAATACTTATTATCTCAACAATGGGTTCAATAGGAGAGGCAATGAGCCCACACTTTACACCAAAAGAGACCAGAGATGTAATATTTTGATAGTTTGTCTCTATGTTGATGACATGATTTATACATGAATTTTGTTCTTGAATGAATTCAAACCAGCCATGCAAAGTGAACTTGAATTGACTAATCTTGCTCTCATGAAATATTTTCTTGGAATTGAAGTTGAGCAATCTAAAAAGAGAATTTTTATGTGTCAACGAAAATATG
>ML809598.1:57258-71957 GCA_009831015.1 Picea engelmannii | reverse complement strand
GAGTTGACTTGAGGTAACAAGAATGCATACACATTCTTGTTGCTAATAATGTGTACGTTCTTTAAGAATGCGCACACGTTATTTGAATTTCAAATTTTTTTTCGGGGAGTAATAACTCTAGAATACATGTTTGTTGAGTTGGTTGCCTCGGATTTAGGTTCGAGATGACAAACCTAGTGGTTCAGTCTAGAAATACATAAAAAAACTCCATTTTTATGAATTCCTCTTCATGTCTATGCTTTTGAAATTATTTTTCTATAGGATACACAATTCAGTTATTGATGAAATTGTAGACACATATAGAGTTGGTTGCATAGATTCCAAATATACATTTTTTTAAAATTTATAATACATAATATTTTTAATCTATTTTTGTCATGACATATTTCAAAATCCTAGAATACATACCTCTCTTATTTATGCTCTAAATTTTGTTTTGATCATGTTAAGACCCTCTTATCCTGCACAAAGAAAAGAGGTTGTATTTTCATGGGTCTATTGACTTCGATAATTTTTTTAAAATATAAAATTGATATTGTAAATTTCCAAAATAATACACGACGTAAGAAAAATGGGTTCTCTACAAGAATACAAGTTTTTGGAACTAAATACCATCATTAAGGTACTCAACAATTTCACAAACAAAATCATATACCCTATATTTTGTTGGAAAAATTGTAACGACCTCCTCGTTACGACAACAACTCTGATAATAGGTGCAAATTTTATTTTTTTTTGTTTAACGTGTGTGCACGCGTGTAAAAGGAAACTGACACACTTGACTCTACGTCACCATCCAATGACTAATAAGACGCAACCACGATGATCACAACAATAATACATAAGGCACACAACAAGTAACTGCAAGCATCAAACGACATACTGTGTTATGTACAGTACGAACACAGATGGAAGAATCCATAGTAGTAGATTTTACTATTTTTGCACAAGAAAGTAGGGCGTTTAATCTTAGTTCTCTGCTCCGAAGAGAGAGAAGGTCAGATAAGCTCCTGGCCGACTGCTCAGGCAAAAACTAGTAATCTCTGTCAGGAGGTCGCAGTGGTGGGAACTCTGCCTTTAAAGAGCCCGGGCCTACTGATATGACCTTAGAGGTGTGTCGCAAGAGTGGAAACCATGCCTTTAAAGGGCCTGAGACTCTTGATACAGCACTGGTTTCTTAACACAGAAAATAATCACATAATCATTATTCCATAACATAACCATATCATCGCCTTCTATATCACAATATCATTGCAATTTAAAATAATAATGACTTTTCCTTTTAAGAGTTATCTAACACTAACATCACTATGTATCTTGTATTGCAGAAACATTACTCTTACAGAATCAACAACCCATTACCAGGACGTTACCTTTACCTGTTGTATTAACAATAAAATTTTACAGTCTCACTGCAATTACACATTACTATATCAATTTATGATAACCCTAACAGTAAAATTTTAGAAACCTTTCCACTAAAATCAATATCCTTACCCTTTGTTACTACCACATTTTAATAACCTTAGCAATACTTTTATATAATTTTAACATTACATTCTATTTTCAAATGTGAGAACAATCTAAAACAAGGGTCTTATAATTAAGTAATACCATAATATTATATTGTAGTCAACCTACCCTTACAGATCACATTAACATTTAAGTTCCCATAGCAGTCACAAATCCCTTTTTTATTGCCTTAACATTACGATAATAACTGCAATAGATAACCAAATGGGTACATTCTAAATAATCATTTAAAACTTTGTTGTTCTAATTGATCATTATAAACTTAACATTCTACATAATCACTCTCATTTAATAAACATGGTAATTAATATTATTCTGATTTAATAATCATTTTAATAATTTAGGCCGAGTAATAATCTAGGGAAAATAATTATTATAAGGATTTAGGTAGAATACTAATCTATCATTACAAATAAAGGCATTGTATGGTTCTTCCTGGTGCAGGAAGCATTCCAATAGCTATGCATCAATTAGAGATATAGAAATCTGTAGCGATTTCTTCCAGGTGGTTGTAACAGAAGAGGTTGAGGTCAATAAAATATCCATTTAATTTGCTATCAGTTGTTAAGTTTCAACGTCCTATACAATGAATCAAGCATGAGATGCTAGCTTAAATGCTAACCAGTGACACAAGGTTAAGGTTGACAGCTCAATCATGCGCTATCTTACCTCCCCAATGAGGAATTCTGAAGATGGTAAAACAAAAGTTTCCTTACCTAGAAGCTCTACCACCTGTCAAAACTTTGTCATGGGTGTGGTCTATCCGAAAATCCCAGGCAAGCGCTGGTTTAGTAACACTGTAATCTGCGATCCCTTTTTTGGTAAACAACTAAATATGACCGGATAGCGCATCTGAATGTGCAACAAATCCGGAGTTACAACGTGATCAGGGGGTACAACGTGATCAGGGGGTTACCTATTCCTAACTGTTGTTAAGGGCATGATGTGCCAGGAGTTATTGGCTACACAACCCAAGCATAAATGAGTAGCAAGGAAATTAATAATGTCGTCATTACGTTGACAAGATTCTATAGAGGATTTACTGCACAGCTATGGTATGACACGAAAATTCAAGGAAAACACACAATCGTTACACACGCTCGACTGGCAAGGGTAAAAGCATAGATACGCCATACGCGGATGCTGAGGTGAGGGTTTAAAATTCAGATTCGAGAGGTAGAATTTCAAGCAGTGAGCCCAGCTACAAGTCGGCCCCAGAAGGGATCAGAGATGTGGACTCGTTGATCCAGAAAGCTTACAGGAAATCCTTGTATCTAAGGAGAATCAAGGTCAGCTGGAGCAAGGGGTTGCCAGAACAAGAAAATGAGGAGGTAACTAAAGGGAGGGCGAACACACTCAACATGATCCAACGTAGGCGCTCAATACTGTTGTAGATCGAGACACAATTCCACTATCATTCCAAGACTAACTCGATGTCATTTAGACGGACTAGTTGGGTAAGAGAAGGATGAAATCGTGGTAAAAATCGTCAGAACACAATCGCCCACGAGCGCTACCCTTGTTGGGCAATCGCCAAGTACCTTACAACTGATAACTCTCACGATTTGCTTCATGGGTAAAACCAAGTTCAACTGGATGCATAAAAACAAACTATTTACCAGAGACATTACAACAATTTACTGTAAATCCCTCGAGGGTCTAGTTCAATGGTAGAAGGGATTTCAGCTAGAAGCATTTAGCAGTTTACTCAACAATAAAGGAGAAGTCACTATGTTACCACAACAACAACTACAAGACAAAAACGCTATCAAGGACCAGTCCAAGTATTGGGATTCAATAATAAAATTGCAGAGACGATATCCAGCAAGTGCCTGAAGTTTAACAATAAATCGTAGAGGTCATACCCAGAAATTGCAGAGATAGAGTGCAGAGAAATCACCTGAAAACGTAGAGTAATCCACTATTTTTCTAACCCGATAGCAACCCAAAAATTTTGTCTCCATGTTAAAGCTCAAGCATGAGGTCAATCACAGACAATTATAAAAATGTAAGGCACGGTAGGAGAATGCATAGATCTAAGGAAGGTCACAGAAATCAATCAACAATCATTCAACCAGGCTATAAAAATTCAGTCATGAAACTAAAAATCAGTTTACCAACTTAAAACACATGCATATCTAAGCATATATCCAAATGATTTCTACTCTACCAGAAATAAAAATCATACCGTTGCCTTTTGCCCGCTTCGGATGACGTCTCTCTCTCCGTGCCGCTCTCGCTCGCTGACCCTAGAGACCTCACCGATACCTCCCAGCCAATCACTAGGGGTACTCTGCTTCCCCCTTAGCCCCCCAAGACGCAAAGGGGCCACACAAAATCCAGATGGTAAGTCTAGCTTCCCAGCTCGCCTCGCAAGGCCGAGCTACCACTCCAATCTGAGCTGGACAATCCCAATTCCTCACAAGTAATCAGTCAAGTCACAAATCCGATAGCGTAACGTTACGCTTACAGTCGATCCCTTTCTTCCTCATCTTTTCTTTCTTTTATAGAGTTTTTTGAGCCTCAAACTTTCCCTAAATCACCACTAATTTAAGTTTTAATAAAAATAATTCTAATTATTCTCCATCATACAAGTGTCGTCCATCCCCTTCTTTTCTTCATTAATTATTTTCTTTAAATTTATTAATTGACTCAATTCCCTCACCCACCTAGAATTGCTCCTAAATTTACTCCTAGGTGTTCCTAGATCCCCTTACATGTTTTAAATACTTTCCCCAAAAATGATGTTGCTAAATTTGCTCAAATTAGCAGGTTCTTAATTGCAGATTCCTTACTATGTTGACCTTACTTTTTACCATAAGTTCCCATCTTTCCTTTATTATGTTTCCTCCATTACTTAGTTTCCTAATTCTTATTATTCCCTTTTTTCCCCTTTTTATTAAATCCAAAATGGCAGTTGCGCTATTAAATCTTTCCCTTTTATTATTAATTTAATATCTTTGTACTTTCACAAGTTAATAAATAATTTCTTCTTTGAAATTTTTAAATCCATTATTTTTAATTAAATTCTTACTCTCTTCATTTACCCCAAGAATTTTATGAAGACTAAACTACTACTTAAGTGGGTTTTTGTTTAAATTTTTATTTTGATTTTTAGGGTCTTTTTCTTAAGGTTAGACTAAAATTTTACCCTAGAGAAGTTTTAGACTTAGGACTTAGATTCTGAACTGGGCGACACTTGGTTAGGGAAGTTGTTTAAGGATTTATTAAGGCGTTAATGTCTTGGGGACATCTATGTTTGTTTCTTCATCATCATCAGCGCGACGTGCCCTTCAGGACGCACTACGTTCTCCAAGGGTGCCACTCGCCTCATTCGTTTCTTTTGCGCGACGTGCCCTTCAGGATGCACCACGTGCTCCAAGGGTGCCACTCGCTTCTTAAGTTTCTTTTGCGTGATGTTCCCTTCAAGATGCACCATGTGCTCCAAGGGTGCTACTCGCCAACTTGTGTTTCTTTCGCGCGACGTGCCCTTCAGGATGCACCCCGTGCTCCAAGGGTGCCACTCACCGACTTGACTGATTGGTAGACATCTATAACCCCTGGAGTCAACACTTCGCTAGGTGAACTTGTGGGAGACTAAGGGCTCTAAGGAATAAGGTCCCCACCTTATTGTGCGCCCCTTAAAATTATCATGAGCGACTGTCGCAGTCTACCCTCATGGCATCGTGGATCCTCTTGAAATAGGTAATCGTTAACCCACAGTTCGAGCCACGACGGGAGTGCTAGTAGGCTGTGGTAGGGATGTTGTCCACACCTCTCCCTCAACCTCTCTGGAAATTGTGTGTGGCCCGATTACTCTATATGTGATTCTGGTCGGCAAGCTATCATCAGCCTGCATCATCAAAAATCGTGTCAGAACATGTAAACATCATATGATCAAATCAATGAAATATCACAGTAAATAAATAAACCCAAATAGCACACTCCCTGACTCATTCCAGAGTCCAAGGGGTTCCCTCGATGCCTCTGCATCCTCAAGGTCCAAAACCCTACACACTCAATAAAATTGAGTCAATAGCACCTGTCTACATCAAAGAAGTAAAACATCATGTCATCTATCATAACACATCAGAATTAAGGATAAATGTTTTAACATCATAAAACTCTAGATCACTTGCGAGCAAGTGTCCTCAAAGAATAAGTTTTCTCATTGCACCAAAGCGGGATGTTACATACACCCCCTCTTGGTCTAAACTTGATCCTGAAGTTTCTCAGTATAAATGCCGAAATAAAGGTACCATAGTATCATAAGTCTATCTATCAAACAAAAATGGGAACTGCTGGCGCATATCATATGCGTCCTCCCAGGTCGCCGAGTGCAGACTATAACTGTCCCACTGGACCTTGACCTGATCTACCGTTCGACGTCGTAACTGTCGAACGCGATGATATAAGATGCGGACTGGCTCAGCTGTGAGCGCTCCCTCATCTGATACTTGCAAGGAACTCATGTCAATCACATGTGTAGGATCACTAATATAATATCTCAAAACAGATACATGAAAAAAATCGTGCATACACCTCGAAGAATCAGGAAAGGCTAGTCGATAGGCCACGGGCCCCTTTCTCTCCACAATATCGAAAGGTCCCATGAATCTAGAAGAGAGTTTAGCTCCCTTTCCAAACTTGATCAAACTCTTATGGAGTTTAACCCGCAAGAAGACTCGATCGCCGACCTCATAACTACGGTCGACTTGGTCTGCATCGATAAAACTCTTCTATCGATCCTGCGCTTCTTTAATCCGTTGTATTATGGTTTGCATTTTCTCTTCCATTTCTTGGATCTCTTCTGGTCTCACCAGGACCCTATCCTCAAGCCCATCCCAACCCAAGGGCGTCTGATAGGGTCGCCCATAAAGAAACTCAAAAGGTGTCATCTTAATGGTGCTCTGGTAACTGTTGTTGTAAGAGAACTCTACTAGAGTCAAGAATTTCTCCCAACACTTTTGTTGGTCCATCACATACATGCGGAACATGTCTTCCAAGGTTTGGTTCATTCGTTCGGTTTGTCCGTCAGTCTCTGAGTGATACGCAGTACTAAAATTAAGTTGGGTTCCCAAGGCCTCTTGGAAACTCGTCCAAAATCGTCCAGTAAACACCGATCCGCGATCGGATATAATCTTCTTAGGCACGCCATGCAGCCGCACAATATCACTAATGAAAACTCTCACTATGTCAGGTGCCTGATACGTCATACGCACAGGAATAAAGTGATCACTCTTCGTCAGAGTGTCTACTACTACAAAAATCGAGTCGTGTCTCCTTGCCGTTAGTGGCAATCCCACAATAAAATCCATCGAAATAACTTACCATTTTGATTCTGGAATGGCATGCGGTTGAAGTAATCCTACCGAGTGTCTATGTTCAGCCTTTACCTATTGACACTCTAGACATCTAGCCACAAATTTGACTATGTCGGCCTTCATTTCCTTCCAGAAGAATAAGGGTTTAAGGTCTGCCCTCATCTTCGTGACTCCTGGGTGAGCCATGTAAACTGCTCTATGAGCCTCACTCAGGATCAACATCCTCAACTCGTCGTTTGGTGGTATGTTTGACCTCTGAACCTCAATAACCCATCGCTATCAAAAAAAAATCCCTCATATCGTGGTACCATCATTGTGTTTTGTCTGAAAAAACCCTCGACCTCTATGTACCATTCGTCGTCACGTTGTAAAGTGAGAATTTTCTCACGTAAGTTCGTCTGAAGAGGCAACACTGAGAAGATGCGTGGTCTCTGACTCAAAGCATCAGCCACACAATTCATTGTTCCCTTTATGTAAGTAATCTCGAAGTTGTACTCGGTAAGCAATTTCGAGCAACGTCGTTGTCGCGCGTTCAGGTCGCCTTGCATAAAAATGTGTTGTAGTCCACAATGATCAGTCCTGAATTCAAATTTTCGTCCAAAAAGGTAGTGTCTCCAAACCTTCAAGGCATATACGATGGCTAATAACTCCAAATCATGCATCGCATAGTTCTCCTCATGCTTTCTCAATTTCCTCGAAATGTAAGCAATCACTCGTCCGTCTTACATCAAGACTCCGCCTAAACCTTCCTTGGATGCATCAGTGCATACCAAGAAGTTTGCGTCCATGTCAGGGACCTTTAGTATCGGCGCTGTGGTCAACAATTCTTTAAGACTTTGAAATGATTCTGTGCATTTCTCGGTCCAAACAAACTTCTTATTTTTCTTCTGCAATTCCGTGATCGGATTTGTTATCTTCGAAAATCCCTCGACAAACCTTCAATAGTATCCTGCTAAACCCATAAAGCTACGCACATCTGTGAAATTCGTCGATGCAGGCCATTCCATAATAGCCTCAACCTTGGCTGGATCCATGACGATACCTTTGTCGAAGATGACATGCCCTAAGTAGTGAATCCTCGATTGATAAAAAGAGCATTTGGACAATTTCCCATATAGTTTGTGCTCTTGCAGACACTGTAGTACCAAATGCAAGTGCTCGTCATGCTCCTCCATCATCTAAGAGTAGATCAGAATATCGTCAATGAATACTTGGACGAACTTGTCCAAGTACTCGCGGAACACCCCATTCATCAAACTCATAAATACCCCTGGGGCATTTGTCAGTCCAAATGGTAAAACAATAAACTCATAATTTCCAAATCTCGTCTTAAAGGCAGTATTAGGAACATCATCCTCCTTGATTCATAACTGGTGATACCTTGATCGAAAATCGATCTTGGAGAACACCGTCGCACCCTTCATTTTATCGAATAGATCGTCAATTATTGGTAAGGGATACTGATTCTTGATCGTAGCCTTTTTCAGTTGACGGTAGTCAATGCAAAGCCTCCATGATCCATCCTTCTTCCGAATGAAAATAACAAGTGAACCCCACGATGACACACTAGGACATATCAGACCCAGGTCCAACAACTCCTTCAGTTGCATTTTCAACTCTTGCAACTCCGGGGTCGACATCCGATAAGGTGTTCTTGCTATCAGTTTGGTCCCCGGTTTTAGGTCTATGGTAAACACCAGTTCCCTTTCCAGTGGAATCCCTGGAAGCTCCTCTGAAAATATGTCCACAAACTCCTTCACCACCGGAAGGTGTTCTAGACCTTCCTCTACTCCCTTTTCGTTTAGCGCAAGGATCACATAAATCTTACACCCCTTGCACATACTCTTCTGTAACTGTAAGGAAGAGACAAACCTCAGGGACACTCCCTAGTTCCATCCTACAATCACACATCTCTGTCCTTCATCATCAACCAAGATCAACCGTTTCGTCTTACAGTTGAGTATCGCCTCATGCGATTCCAAAAAATCCATACCAATCATGACATCATAAGATCCTAAGATCGTTACGTACAAGTTGACCCTCATGACAAACTCTCCCAGGTTAAGGGCATAGCCCGTAACCTTTCCTCCAACCTTCTATTTGGCTCCCGAAGCCATCTCTATGAAGCTAAACTCATCATGTTCAACTGCCTTTACCTTAATCCTTTTTAGCACTGCACCAGAAATGAAACTCTCAGTAGCAAATGGGTCTATCAAAATACTAAGGGTCTGGTCAATGACAATAACTGTTGTCTCAAGCACAGTCGATTGATGCTCTGCTTGGCAGTTATTCACCGCTACATAAATCCGATGGGCCTTGCCCATATCTCCCACGGTAGTGGGTCCGACTGATCCGGACACTCGGGTCCTCTCCATAGGACAGTCGGGCTGGTAGTGTGGCTCCCCACACGTCCAACACCCCTTCTTCGACCTAGTAGTCCTGGTACCCGAAGTAGAAGATGACAACCCACTGGCATGGAACCCTGGTTTATTCTGTTGAATAGGCCTAAACTGCTGGTGTTGCGGGCGACGCTGCTACTGGTGTTGTGGTACCCAATAAGGTGTCCACTGCTGAGGCGACGGTTATCAGGGTGTAGTGAAAGTGGATCCCCTCTGGAAGCCACGATATCCCAGTGTATGTCTCGCTGGTGTCTGATGCTACAATGTACCAGATGAACCCTGCCTTGTTGGTCTCGCTGGAGTCCTGGTCTGACCCCCACTGATAAGATCCTCCTCTACTATGAGGGCCTTTTGGACAGCGTCATGCAAGGTTTGAGGCATCAAGATCCTAACCTTTGCACGTAGGCTGTCATTAAGGCCAAACACAAACTTGTTGACCTTGAGCTTCTCAGTGTTAAGGTGCAGAGCATACTGGAGAAAATCCATAAAAGGTGCCTCGTACTCAGGCACCGTACGACCTCCCTGTCGTAATCCATTGAATTTATTGAGCTAACTCTCAATGAATTCCTATGAAAGGTACCTCTCTCGTAACCGTTCCTCGAATAGTTCCCATGACACATCTTCAATGGCCATGTTCAGCTGCGACAGGAGCATCTTCAACCATAGGAGAGCGCTCCCCTTTAGTTGAAAGACCACCATGCGGACCTTCATGTTGGAGGTATAATCGTGACATGCAAAGCACATTGCCATATTCTCCAACCATGCCTTGGCGGCGACACCATCCGGGGCACCAAAGAACTCGGGAAATTTAACCTTCTCGAGGTCACGGTGAATTCTACCTGTAACGACCAGTGTGCGCGGCGGAACCTCAATGAGTGTTGGCGCCCTGGCCTCGTCTCTGTCCAATAGGCTAATCAGTGCCTCAGAATGCGCTGAAAAGATCTCATCATCCCAACAACATCGCCAACTGTTATCTGCTCCTGTCTGAGAACCTGCTCACCTCCCTAGGGGTTAGACCCCTCAGGCATGGATGCTACTGGAGGCATCATGCCTCCTCCCCTAGCACCCCGTCGTCTACCTCCACAACGTCCTCTAACCATGATTACCTGCACACACACGATCAACTCGATCAACAACAGTATAATCAAATGTACTCATGTCAACGAAATTTGTAGTGAATCCCAAGCCGCTGGTCGAACCCGCTCTGATACCACATGTAACAACCTACTCGTTACGACAACAACTCTGATAATAGGTGCAATTTTTTTATTTTTTTTTTGTTTAAGGTGTGTGCGCACATGTAAAAGGAAACCGACACACTTGACTCTACGTTTCCATCCGACAACTAACAAGACGCAACCACGATGATCACAACAAGAAGACATAAGGTGCACAACAATTAACTGCAAGCATCAAATGACATACTGTGTTATGTATAGTACAAACACAAATGGAAGAATCCATAATAGTAGATTTTACTATTTCTGCACAGGAAAGTAGGGCGTTTAATCTTAGTTCTCTGCTCCGGAGAGAGAGAAGGTGAGATAGGCTCCTGGCCAACTGCTCAGGCAGAAACTAGTAATCTCTGTGAGGAGGTTGCAGTGGTGGGAACTCTGCCTTTAAAGAGCCCAGGACTACTGATATGACCTTAGAGGTGTGCCACAAGAGTGGAAACCCTACCTTTAAAGGGCCTGAGACTCTTGATATGGCACTGGATTCTTAACACAGAAAATAATCACATAATCATTATTCCATAACATAACCATATCATCGCCTTCTATATCACAATATCATTGCAATTTAAAATAATAATGACTTTTCCTTTTAAGAGTTATCTAACACTAACATCACTTTGTATCTTGTATTACACAAACATTACTCTTACATAATCAACAACCCATTACCAGGACGTTACTTTTACCTGTTGTATTAACAATAAAATTTTACAGTCTCACTGCAATTACACATTACTATATCAATTTATGATAACCCTAACAGTAAAATTTCAAAAACCTTTCCACTAAAATCAATATCCTTACCCTCTGTTACTACCACATTTTAATAACCTTAGCAATACTTTAATATAATGTTAACATTACATTCTATTTTCAAATGTGAGAACAATCTAAAACAAGGGTCTTATAATTAAGTAATACCATAATATTATATTGTAGTCAACCTACCCTTATAGATCACATTAACATTTAAGTTCCCATAACAATCACAATTCGCTTTTTTATTGCCTTAACATTACGATAATAACTGCAATAGCTAACCAAATGGGTACATTCTAAATAATCATTTTAAACTTTGTTGTTCTAATTGATCATTATAAACTTAACATTCTAGATAATCACTCTCATTTAATAAACATGGTAATTAATATTATTCTGATTTAATAATCATTTTAATAATTTAGACAGAGTAATAATCTAGGCAGAATAATGATTATAAGGATTTAGGTAGAATAATAATCTATCATTACAAATAAAGGAAATTTATGGTTCTTCCTGGTGCAATAAGCATTCCAATAGCTGTGCATCAATTAGAGATCTAGAAATCTGTACCGATTTAGACGAGGTGGTTGTAACAGAAGAGGTTGAGGTCAATAAAATATCCATTTAATTTTCTATCAGCTGTTAAGTTCCAACGTCCTGTACAATGAATCAAGCATGAGATGCTAGCTTAAATGCTAACCAGTGACACAAGGTTAAGGTTGAAAGCTCAATCATGTGCTATCTTACCTCCCCAATGAGGAATTCTGAAGATGGTAAAACAAACGTTTCCTTACCTAGAAGCTCTACCACCTGTCAAAACTCTGTCATGGGTGTGGTCTGTCTGAAAATCCTGGGCAAGCGCTGGTTTAGTAACACTGTAATCTGCGATCCCTTTTTTCGTAAACAACTAAATCTGACCACATGGAAAACGTGTTTGATTGTGCAATAAATACGGAGTTGATCCAGGCGTACTAAGCGATCATGAGGTACAACGCGATCAAGGGGTTACCTATTCCTAACTATTGTTAAGGGCATGATGTCCCAGGAGTTATTGGCTACACAACCCAAGCATAAACCAGTAGCAAGGAAATTAATAATGTCCTCATTACGTCGACAAGATTCTACAGAGGATTTACTGCACAACTATGGTATGACATGAAAATTCAAGGAAACCATGCAACCTTTACACACACCCGACTGGCAAGGGTAAAAGCATAGATACAACATACGTGGATGCTGAGGTGAGGATTTAAAATTCAGATTCAGGAGGTGGAATTTCGAGAAATGAGCCCAGGTACAAGTCACCCCCAGAAGGGATCAGAGATGTGGACTCGCTGACCCAGAAAGCTTACAAGAAATCCGTGTATCTAAGGAGAATCGAGGTCGGCTAGAGGAAGGGGTTGTCGGAACAAGAAAACGAGGAGGTAACTAAAGGGAGGGTGAACGCACTCAACATGATCCAACATAGGCGCTCAATAATTTTGTAGACCGAGACACAATTCCACTATCATTCCAAGACTAACTTGATGTCATTTAGATGGACTAGTTGGGTAAGAGAAGGATGAAATCGTGGTAAAATTGTCAGAACACAATCGCCCATGAGCGCTACCCTTTCTGAGCAATCGCCAAGTACCTTACAGCTGATAACTCTCACGATTTGCTTCATGGGTAAAACCAAGTTCAACTGGACGTATAAAAAAAAATATTTACGACAGACATTACAACAATTTATTGTAAATCCCTCGAGGGTGTACTTCAATGGTAGAAGGGATTTCAGCTAGAAGCATTTAGTAGTTTACTCAACAATAAAGTAGAAGTCACTATGTTACCACAACAACAACTACAAGACAAAAACGTTGTCAAGGACTAGTCCAAGTATTGGGATTCAATAATAAAATTGCAGAGACGATATCGAGCAAGTGCCCGGGGTTTAACAATAAATCGCAGAGGTCATACCCAAAAATCGCAGAGATAGAGTGTAGAGAAATCATCTGAATATGCAGAGTAATCCACTATTTTGCTAACCTGACAGTAGCACAAAAATTCGTCTCCATGTTAATGCTCAAGCATGCGGTCAATCACAGACAATTATAAAAATGTAAGGCACGGTGGGAGAATGCATAGATCCAAGGAAGGTCACAGAAATCAATCAACAATCATTCAACCAGGCTATAAAAATTCAGTCATGAAACTAAAAATCAGTTTCCCAACTTAAAACACATGCAGATCTAACCATTTATCCAAATGCTTTCTACTCTACCAGAAATAAAAATCATACCGTTGCCTTTCTCCTGCTTCGGATGATGTCACGCGCTCCATGCCGCTCCCACTTGCTGACCATAGAGACCTCAGCGGTACCTCCCAGCCAATCGCTATGGGTTCTCTTCTTCCCCCTTAGCCCCCTGAGTCGCAAAGGGGCCATACAAAATCCAGATGGTAAGTCTAGCTTCCCATCTCGCCTCGCAAGGTAGAGCTACAACTCCAATCTGAGCTGGAAAATCCCAACTCCTCACAAGTAATCAGTCAAGTCACAAATCCGGAAGCGTAACGTTACGCTTACAACCGATCCCTTTCTTCCTCATCTTCCCTTTCTTTTATAGATTTTTTTGAACCTCAAACTTTCCCTAAATCACCATTAATTTAAGCTTTAATAAAAATAATTCTAATTATTCTCCATCGCACAAGTGTCGTCCATCCCCCTCTTTTCTCCATTAATTATTTTCTTTAAATTTATTAATTGCCTCAATTCCCTCACCCACCCAGAATTTCTCCTAAATTTACTCCTAGGTGTTCCTAGATCCCCTTACATGTTTTAAATACTTTCCCCAAAAATGATGTTGCTAAATTTGCTCAAATTAGCAGGTTCTTAATTGCAGATTCCTTACTATGTTGCCCTTGTTTTTTACCATAAGTTCCCATCCTTCCTTTATTATGTTTCCTCCATTACATAGTTTCCTAATTCTTATTATTCCCTTCTTTCCCCTTTTTATTAAAGCCAAAATGGTAGTTGCGCTATTAAATCTTTCCCTTTTATTATTAATTTAATATCTTTGTACTTTCACAAATTAATAAATAATTTCTTCTTTGAAATTTTTAAATCCATTATTTTTAATTAAATTCTTACTCTCTTCATTTACCCCAAGAATTTTATGAAGACTAAACTATTTTTTTTTTTTAAATAAAAAAGGGCAGGCCCTGCTATAATATATTAACCAAAAACTGTAACAGAATATACATGATCAAGAGTTTTGTCGTTCAGAATGCTGCCGGAAAAGCCCGGAAACCAACATTTTTTAAGTCCAAAACAACCATATTCTATTGGCACCTGTCCTGCCCGAAGGAAACCAAGACAGGTGCCACAAGTCTAAGTAAAAACAGTAGCAAAAAGCTAAAGACATAAAACATGAAAATCCTAGGTTGTTGGTGACCTGGCTGCTTCGTCGGCT
>ML809597.1:70761-84211 GCA_009831015.1 Picea engelmannii | reverse complement strand
CTTTATGGAATGATAGGAACTATAACAAGTATGGGCTTCAAAAAGTATAATCCAATTGATGGCTACATGGGACTCTACCCTATGTTGAATGTTCAATTAAACCAGATTTGGAGGCTCAAATCTACATATGGACTTGGCATTTTTTACTCTATAGTGTTGAAAAACCATTGGTGGAGCACAAAGAGGATTTTTTCGTCTAATCCGTTATCCTTTTGGGATTGGCTCTTAGCCATCTACCAATCCACCTTCATATCTTCCTTGTAATCTCCATAGTTCCAAGTAGATTTAGGGCAACAACAAAGTTAGAACAAATATCCCAGGATACTTTTTGGATGAGACACTACTATGAGTTGTTGGATTTGAAGCATCTTAGTAGCTCAATAGAATTGAGGTCTCGTCTTTGATTTGAAAGAAAATAATATGACTCCTTGTTTAAGTAGGGTTAACTTGCTAAATTTTCTTATGGGTTGATAGTTGTTTATTTTGTGTTATAGATACAAACCATTGTTGGAGCTTAAGGATGATTTTTTTTGGTCTAGTCCTTATCCTCCTGATTTTGGCTCTTAGCCGTCCACTAATCCACCCGAGTGCCTCCGAGCGTAAGTGCCCTTTGCAATTGACTTAGGTCCAATTAGATTTAGCGCAACAACAAAGTTAAAACAAATATTTAAGGATACTTTTTGGATTAATCACTACCTCGAATTGTTGACTTTGAAGCATTTTGGTAGCTCATGATATTGGGAATCGCACATCATGCACATGTGAGACGCATAAAAGAACACATGGGGTGACTCTTGAAGTTGTTCATAGCTGCCTTTTGTAACCTCCTCTGTCAATCGGCTCTAGGCTCTAGCATTATTAACACATGCACAGGTAAACTCTAGCTCATGCATTTATACCCTATTCGTACTTGTATTCTATGGCTGTGTCTGCGTCTGCAATCTCTACCCGTGGTTGCGCTCTGCAACCCCCGACATTTTGCCTGCACAATTTTTAGCGGCATGCGTTTTGCAGCTGTTCTATGGAGTCTGTGAGATAAGACTGTGACCCCGTCGATTAAGACTGCGGGTTGGAAACCGCCTTATCTTCCTGTGAGAGCTTCCCTGTGTGTGGGTACCCATGGCCTCATAACCCATGTCTCCCTTTGTTCCGCGGTGTCCTTCACTCTCTTTCCCTTCTACCCTCCCGACTACTCCAGAGACCATGAACCCCTTCTCCTCTCTGGCGACAACACTCGCGCATTGTTCCCTCCTCGTGTGCCCCTTCTCCCCGCCTCCCTTCTCCTCATCCCATCCCCTATTCTCTCCATACCTCGTCCCTCCCTCTTCCCAGTACTGCTTACACGGTAATTCTCTTTACAGATCCATGGTAGTTGGTAGCTCAACTTCTAAACTTTGCTAAATTAATGGCACAACTTCAAGCAAATGTAAATTCCCTTTCAAACAGAGTTTTGGAGGTTGAGTTCGAGAATTAAATTCTCAGAGAAACGCTGGCAGAAACAAAGCCTAGGGAGCTCTCCATTCCTAGAGTGATGTCCTTTGACGTCAAGAACAAAACAAGATTCGCTCCCAACAGGGAATCTTCAAATAGGGCACTAAAACACACATTAATTCATAGGCATGGGTCGTTTGAGAAAGGGGTTGGACTGCCTCCATTGCTGAGGTGGAGGAGGTTGTACATGGAAAACTCATGGAAGAGAGTAGTAGGCATTTCCATGCACTGAATTTGAAGGTGCAAACTTCCTGCACCTTCACGCTCTCTCTGGACCCCTTGTAGGCTAGTTTCGTTCCTCCAAGATACTCTCGACTTCCCAGATATTGGCATCGAGAAGGTTTGGTATAAGTAAGACTCCACCTGTCACGTCCCCACAGTGTGCTTGCTTGAATCTTGTGATCATGCACCTCTTGAGGACCGCGACAATTCTCATTTGGCTGCTTGGCAACACCAAGGATACTTCGTTTGGACTATGCCTCTTCACCTAGAGCGTACTCATACCTCGTTCTAGGATACAAACGAGTTACACTCATACTCTGTTGTAACTCACTTGTATAGACGATTTGTTAACAATGTTAACAATTAGTTATTTAAGCATACATCCATGAAACGAACATAGCACTTGCGAAACAAACAAGAGACACACAGATATAGTGCGGGCGGCATAAGACGTGGCCAACACTCGACTAAGTCTTATTATTGCAAAATAGTTACAACATGAGCACTATTGCCTTGGTTTACAATTTGGGCAGAGTCACATGACTCACCTCACTTCACCAATACATTCATACACAGATTCGTCACACCAAGACTCATCTATCGCAACAACTTTCACAACTCTTGCAGTGCACCCTAAATGTGCATCCACCTTAGGCTCACCATTTCTTCTCTGTCACAAGACTTCACACAGACCTGTGGTTCTGTCTCATAGCATGCCTAAGCCAAACTTGCGACAAGACTTCCTAAAGCTCCAAAGTCACCCTACCTGCTGCCAGCGTAAGCCAAACTTGTAACAAGACTTCCCCAAGCTCCAAAGTCACCCTTCCTACTGCTAGACTCAACCCAAAGAAGGTAGCCCCAACTTTGTCCACAAAATCACCTCAAGGCAACACAAGTCCTCCCAAGTGGAGAGACTTGGCTCCTTGAGGGAGCTTGCCCCTTCTTGTCCAAATTCGCTGCAAAACCTCATAGCTGATCTTTTCCTCTTCACTTTCTCTATTCCTTCTTGGTTGTGTGTCTTGTGCTCTTATATGGACTCCAAACATCACCTTCATGAATCATCATGTCCTTTGGGTGTGTCACTCCCCTTTACGGACCAACGCACCCAAACGAATCGACATGGCCCCTTCACGAACCAATGCACTCATGAACCCGTGTGTTCGTCAACCTTTGCGTCCCATCGGACCTGTTACCCCCCCATGCCTAGAGGTAACTAGGGGAGATCATGTCTCGTGGCCCACAATAGAGAACATGATCCCGATCACGATGGTGATCAACATGTCCACAGATGGCATCCCAGTAGCCCCCCTCATTCACCTTTACAACTACAGATCAACCAAGGCTCATCACATCCAAGCAACCCAATCTATGAGAGATGGTAAGCCATCGTCACCATGAGGTATGTTAGTCCTTATTTCATGCAAAGTGTCGTGCTTAATTTGTTGGGCATGTGTATGAGGATATTTGGTTGAAGTTGGATGATGGATCATTGGTCTGAGAAATTATGTTTGTTGCCTTGTTTCTCCTGGGGGGGCTCACAACGGTATTGTCTTGTTTCCCACCATACTTAACACTTTCCATCCTGTAACCTCTCATAGTGTACTAAATGTCGGCAATGGGTCATGGTTCATTCTCTCATGAGAAGAGGGGTTGAAGGCCCAGAGGTTGATTGCGGTTGTTATTTAAAGAATAAGAAATTGATGCTAAATCAAGAAAGGAATGATAGCAAGAAAGGACTCACAAAAGCGAGTCCAAACTTGAGCTCTACTCTTTCATTGTTCACCCCGATCCCAAATAGCAATGCTAAAGATTGAAACATTATAAAAGGGGACTTGCAAATATGATAAAAAAGCGGACTATAAAGATTGTTGATAAGGGGTTTGGAAAAAAATAATGCGTAAATATGGGGTAATTCAAGAGAAAGCACACCCTCCACAAAGACACTCATAGAAATGGATTTAATGACACCATGTGCCATGAAGTAAGCCCTAAAACCATATCACTATCGCACTGACTCTTGAAGGGTTTTTACTTTCCCTGTCATTCTTTAGACCTATCCCTTTACCTAGGTTATTTTATTTCCTATCTAGATGGCAAACCTAATAGGGTTGGATGAAGGCCTTCCCATATTTAAACTTGTCTACTCACATAGTGTCCTGCGCTGGTGTGGTGTTTGAAGAGGATATTGGGGTGAATTGTCTCACATGGCTTATATCTTATGTTGCAACTTACTTTGAATGTTTTAAGGACTAATGTTTTTTATGAACTTTGGCTAACCATGTTTTATAATTTGATTTGTTTTGAATGGCCCTGACATGGTTCTTTGAGGGAGATCTTGGGTGTTAGGTATGTGTTATATTCTTTGCATTTGTGTGGGGGGGTGTATTAGATTTTCAAATGACATCCACCACATCATATGGCTTTCGTAAGGCTATGGGCCTTGCTCCATGAGGTACAAGTCAGTGTTATGGTGAGCATCATTTCAATATTTAAGCCAAATGAGTATGTTGTATCTTAGATTGCTCTAGATTTCATGATATATGCTTGGACATTATGCCTTTTTCCTTACTTCACCTTGGTGGTTGACATTGTTCCCTAGTAAGAGGTCTTCCTTGGGGATGGATTTGCTACTAGGAACTTCCTTAAAGAGCCATTGTACTGTTCTCGACCATACTTATCACTTTCCATCATTATTCCCCTCCATTTCCTTATCTCTTGGGATTTTAGAGTGTATTGACCCAAGAAGGGGTTGTCCCTCATTCTATGGGAAGAAGGGGTGAAGGCCCAAAGGGATTGATGTTGGGTAAAAGATAAAAACCTTGTATGAACCTTCTAGATGGTTCACCTAGGGATGACCCAAGAAAGCAATGAAACACTTATCTTTGAGTAAAAGGGACCCACAATATAATAAAGAATGCTTAAAAGGTTAGTTGAAGGATAGGAGGTGTCATCACGATCTGACCTATTACGTCCATGAATATCTAGTGGTATGACATTGTCATCATCTAGTCACCAAACCAGGGTAATGGCTCTCAATTGAATGGTCGAGAGAAAGGGGGTCTCATGAGCCAGCATTCTCATTTCCACTAGGTGTTTGTGGGTGACATTGCCATTATCTGGTCACCACGCGAGGGAAGTGACCTTCAACCTCTCCTTAAAATTATGAAAGAATAAAAGAATGACAATTAATGGGCTTGGAAAAAGTGTATTGCGGATGAAGGTACCACACACCCTCTACAAAGGCACCCATGAATGAGACACTACGACCCCTTATATATCATGAGCCCTATGTCCATTGAGTCTTGACCCCAACCACTTCATCCACTTTACATGGCTTAGAGAGGGATCTCTTGGAAACTCTCCTTGACTTAGGGCAAAATATACCCAATAGAACACCTCGTCAACCCTCCCATATTCAAGCTTAACAAGTCGCATAATGTCTTTGAGCAATTAATTGTTTGATATAGTGATCTTTGATACACATACTTAGGTGTCTCATTTATTGATTGGATTCACTTATCATGATGTTATGACTTGAGATCCTTGGAGGGCATGCTCATTTGTCTTTGCAAGACCTAATTGGTGGACATTTTTGGGAGAACAAGCCTAGCTTGGGCTTCCATGGGGTTGCAAGCCCACAGGTTGGATGCCAAGGGTCCACATGCTAGATCACATAGATGAAGAATTGAAGACCTAGAAGATGATGTGGAAGACCTAGCCTACCTCTCACATGCCAAACGATTTTCCCAGGAGGGGAAAAACATCTTCTTTTTTAGCTTGACGTCATACTTGGGGGGCTAGGATTTGGTGGTGGTGTTGCCACTCATTGACACATGGATGTTTTGAGGAGGATGAGGCCTTGGCCATGAGGAGATTCCATAGATGCTTGACATGTGGCCTTTGGAGGTCTACCATAGCTTCTCCAACACCAACGACTTGTCCCAAGTGGCAAAACTCCCCCTAAAGGGGTGACGTCCATGTAAAATTAGGGTTTTATTTGTGCAAAAGTGAAACTTTTAATGAATTGTTAATATTACTTTGTTAAAGGGGGCAATATTAGGGTTGTTGACCCCTAGTCTTGTGGTTTACCCCTTAATATGTGGACAAGTCACTTTGGTGACATTTTGTATAAATAAGAGATCATAAGATCTCATTTGGACATAAGTCTCCCTCTTGTGAAAGGACTTGATTTGAAATTTTTGCTACACTTGGCTTCTTTTGTCTCTTGTGCACTTGTTTATGGCTATCTATTGTGAATGGTTGATGGAGGAGTGAAACACTAGCCTTGGATGAATGCTTTCTAGCTTTTTATGGTGGATTATCTTAACATCTTTCTTGATTTTGGTATGGTTTTTTACTCTTATGATATCATTTTTTTAACGTCAAGGATTGTTGTGCTAGGAGCTAAGTGGGAAGTAAGAGTATTTACACCCCCACTCTAGTCTCCATCATTTACTGCTTAAAGTTCATTGATGTTGCAAGGGTTTGTTTGATGAAGTAAGAGGATTTACACCCCTCATTCTCAAACCCTAATTAGAGATACTTGCCTTGGGAAGTAAGAGGATTTACACCCTCAATGAAGTAGCATTTCTAGTTCATTTATTTGACTCAATTAACCCAATAGTAAAGGCAGTAGTCATTTATTTTTTGCATTGGAGATATAAAATCATTGCCTTGGGAAACATGATTTTTTGTCTTTTGAAAGATCTCTTGCTTGGAGTTGGTTTGCCACATTGAAAGGAGTCTTCCCCTACTATGGTGTCCCCTCTCTCCCACTATTTTAATTGTTGTTAAAAATTTAACCTACAACCATTAAGGTTGCATAACCCTAGCTACTAACTCTCTCTTAACTCCTAAACTAACCCTATACTAGCTCTCTAACTTTACTCATCTAGTCTACTAACTAAGGCACACTTTTTGGGTTAGTTCTTGGCACTTCTCCATGGTTGATTTTGTTGTTGCATGCCATTGAATGCTACAGCCATAAGGCTGCAATTTTCTGCAGAAAATACATGTTTACAACAATCATCCTCTATTGCCTCTTAAGTGCCATTGTCAGCCCATGTTTATTGCTAATCTTAATGTTGATTTGCTTAACTAGTTTAGATCTTTGTATGCTGATTTATATGCTTTATTTGTTGATATAAACTATCATCTATTGTTGCAAATTAGGCACAACAACCTTAACTTGCTGATCCATACTAACATATATCATTGCAAGTTGGATTTTCTTATGTCTCGGGCAGGTACAATCATCCAAAGAAGTATCACACCTTTGGGGAAACAATCACTTGACTTACAAGGCATCTCTTCCCACATTTCACTCCATTTAGATTTTACCTCTAAGGGCTCCACTTCCATATCCATTCATCTACATCTCTTTCCCCCTAGGGTCACCAAGATCGTCTCCCTAGAGTTACCTAGTCACCCTTGAAGTGTGGGACCTACATCGAGGTGACATTGGGTGTAGGATTCTCAAGTTGTAACACTTGTTTTTGTGGTTGGGTTGAGCTTTTTCCAACCTACAACTTGTGCTATAACATTTTGGCATCGTTGTCGGGGAGGATTTTGAATCCTCTCTGTGCCCTAACAACACTTTGGCAAGCTTCCCTCCCAAAGCCTCTATCTCCTAGCTTGCGTGGCGACTCCACCCAAGGGACTTTCCCTTTCCACCATTCTTGATGAACTCATCTTAAAGTTCATCTAGCGACTCCACTTTCCGAGAACCCACTTTTCCCTTATCATTTTCCATCCCTTGGTGAGCCTTGAGCTCATCTAGTGACTCCATTGAGGTATTACCCTAAGTAATGGAACCATGGCCTCACGTGACTTACCATGGGAATTCCATAAGGTTTATCCCTCCTTTGATGTTCAAGATATTCATGGATCTCCAAATCATTGCTCCTCAGAGTGGAGAGCAAGTTGCCCCAAATTTGACGGTGATCCATATCTAGCGGTCACCCATGTCGTGAATTATATGAAGTATGCTTTGAGCTTAAATGTGCTACATGAAGATGTGCAGATGAAAATTTTCGTGTCTTCACTGGAATCAAGTCAAAAGGATTGGCTTGCGCACTCATGTGATCCAAAGAGTATCCCTCTTCTACAAAGCTCATTGAAGAATTTATTATGCAATATCGACCAGCTACTCAAAGTTTGCAATATGCTTTCCAAGAGCTCAAACACACTCTTTGATGATAAAGTTTTCTGATCGATGATGAGACAATAAATGAAGAAAAGCTTGAAGAAGATCCGGATGAGACATATGATGAAGATGAAGTATCTGCTCTTCCACTTGATGAGGACATCCAAACCTTCCATCCTCCTGCACATTAAGAAGAGAACATGATGAGTTATAATCCTTTTGAGAACATTGATGATGATTTGTTTCATGACTGTGAAAATGAAGAAAATTGCCAAAAGGATCTCGATGAAGTTTCTCTTGCAGAAGGCTCGAACGAGACTTTGTTATCTGCTTTCCCTTTTGAAGAAAATGAAGTTATCTAGTCTTGTGAGGAAGTGATCAACTCTTATGGTGCAGATGAATTCGTGGAACAACCCTACAGTGCAAATGCTTGACATGTGGCCTTTGGAGGCCTACCATAGCTTCTCCAACACCAACGACTTGTCCCAAGTGGAAAAACGCCCCCTAAAGAGGTGACGTCCATGTAAAATTAGGGATTTATTTGTCCAAAAGTGACACTTTTAATGAGTTGTTAATATTACTTTGTTAAAGGGGGAAATATTAGGGTTGTTGACCCCTAGTCTTGTGGTTTACCCCTTAATATGTGGACAAGTCACCTTGATGACATTTTGTATAAATAAGAGATCATAAGATCTCATTTGGACATAACTCTCCCTCTTGTGAGAGAATTTGATCTGAAATTTTCACTACACTTGTTTTTTTTTTGTCTCTTGTGCACTTGTTTATGGCTATCTCTTGTGAATGGTTGATGGAGGAGTGAGGCACTAGCCTTGGATGAATGCTCTCTAGCTTTTTATGGTGGATTATCTTAGCACCTTTCTTGATTTTGGTATGGTCTTTTACTCTTATGCTATCTTTTTTTTCAAGTCAAGGATTGTTGTTTACCACATTGAGATGAGTCTTCCCCTACTAGGGCATCCCCTCTCTCCCACTACTTTAATTGTTGTTACAAACTTTAACCTACAACCATTAAGGCTGCATAACCCTAGATACTAACTCTCTCTTAACTCTTAAACTAACCCTAGACTAACTCTCTAACTTTACTCACCTAGTCTACTAATTAGGGCGAACTTTTTGGGTTAGTTCTTGGCACTTTTCCATGTTTGATTTTGTTGTTGCGTGCCATTGAATGCTACAACCATAAGCCTGCAATTTTCTGTAGAAAATACATGTTTACAACAGTCATCTTCTATTGCCTCTTAAGTGCCATTTTTCAACCCATGTTTATTGTTAATCTTAATGCAGATTTGTTTAACTAGTTTAGATCTTTGTATGTTGATTTAGATGCTTTATTTGCTGATATAAACTATCATCTATTGCTGCAAATTAGGGACAACAATCTTAACTTGTTGATCCATACTAACATATATCATTGCAAGTTGGATTTTTTTGTGTCTCGGGCGGGTACAATCATCCGGAGAAGTATCACCCCTTTGGGGTAACAATCACTTGACTTACAAGGCGTCTCTTCCCACATTTCAATCCATTTAGATTTGAACTCTAGGGGCTCCACTTCCATATCCATTCATTTACATCTCTTTCCCCCTAGGGTCACCGGGATCGCCTCCCTAGAGTGACCTAGTCACTCTTGAAGTGCATGACTACATCGAGGTAACATTGGGTGCAGGATTCCCAAGTTGTAGCACTTGCTTTTGTGGTTGGGTTGGGCTTTGCCCAACCTACAACTTGTGCTATAACACAACCAACTGCCTCGTTGTGAAACTACTCCAAGTTGCTAACTCACCTAAGTGCTTCAACTTGTCGCATGGCCATTTGCCTTGTCTTGAGTCCGCACAAAGATGTGTCCACTTCGTCACAACCCATAACTGCTCCACTTCGCGATCCCTTCTGCGAGAAGTCTTGTGTTCATTTTCCTTACCCAAGTGCTTGGTTCACCCAACGAACTTTGTGCCTGGTCTTCTCAAGGTGTGCACATAGGTCTAGCACTTATTTCCATCACAAATCAAGCCAACCAAGTCTGTGCCTAGACTATCTCTACGAAAAGTTAGTCCACCTTACCGAACCTTCAAGTCTGTGCCCAAACTGTCTCTGCTATCAAATCTGTGATAAGTCATGTGATGAGTTTTGCAACCACACACCCTGCCCAAGTGCTTTGTTTCATCACAAATTCTTCTCTTGGTCTATACAAGGTGTGCGCCCAGATCAACCTTCCACTGCATTGTCGACCATAACCTCTGTCGTAAGTCTAATGCAAAGTCTCTATGATAAACTAGTTCGCTCCACTAAACTGTTCACTAAGTCTGCCAATGTTCGCACTGAATTGTCTTCGCAATGAACTGTGAAATCAACTGCAGTGGGCCTGAACACCACCATTCTCACTACGGTAATGGTGAAGAGAAAAATCTGATTTGATACCATGGAGCTCGAATCTTGCGATTGTGCACTTCTTGAGGGTGTGCGACACTGTGACAGTTCTCACTTGGCTACTTGGAAACAACAAGGATACTTCCTTCAGACTACGCCTCTTCACCTAGAGCATGTCCATACTCTATTCTAAGCTATGGGCGAGTCACACTACTACTTTAGTGCAACTCACTTGTATACTTAAACGATTTGTTAACAACTTTAACACTTAGTCATTAAAGCATACATCCATGAAACAAAGAGAACACTTGCGAAACAAACAAGAGACACAAAGATATGGTGCAAGCAACACAAGACATGCCTAACACCCGACTAAGTCTTATTATTGCGAAACAAACAAGAGACACACAGATATGGTGCAAGCAACACAAGACATGCCTAACACCCGACTAACTCTTATTATTGCGAAACAATTACAATATGAGCACTACCGACTCGGTTTACACGACTTGCCTCACTTCACCAAGACACTCATACATAGATTCGTCACACCAAGACTCATCCATCGCAACAAATTTCGCAACTCCTGTGGTGCACCCCAAATGTGTGTCTAACTCAGACTCGCCGTCTCTTCTCTATCTCAAGACTTCAAACAGACCTGTGGTTTCGTCTCATAGCATGCCTCAATTTCAAACCTGGGACAAGACTTCAAACAAACCCTCGGTCTCGTCTCATAGCATGCCTCAATTTCAAACCTGGGACAAGACTTCCCCAAGCTCCAAAGTCACCCTGCTTGTTGCTAGACTCAACCCAAAGGATGTTACCCCAACTCTGTCCACAGAATCACCTCAAGGTAGCACAAGTCCTCCCAAGTGGAGTGACTTGGCTCCTTGAGGGAGCTCACCCCTCCTTGTCCAAATCTATCGCAAAACCTCAAAGTGATCTTGTCTTCTTCACTAGTTCTGTTCCTTCTTGGTTGTGCACCTTGTGCTCTTATATGGACTCCAAACGTCACATTCATGAATCATTGTGTCCTTTGGGTGTGTCGTGCCCCTTCACAAACCCACACACCCAAACGAACTGATGTGCCCCTTCGCGGGCCGATGCGTCCATAAACCCGTGCGCTCGTCAACCTTTGCGTCCCTTGGGACCGACACGCCCCAACCTTGGGTTGACTCCTCATGTCGACGTGCTCATCTCTTGGTCACTTTTGCCCCATGCTTCACCTCATGCTTGGGCAAGCCCCTTGGCATGTTCGCATGCCCAAGGTGCCCATTTGTCCAACTAGTGTGACTCTTGGGTGTTGGAGCAACTCCAAATTGTCTCCTTGATAACTTGGGTGAAGGTGTCCGCACCCTTCTAGTCGAAGACCTTACACCACCCTCTTCTTCCAATTTGGATATATGGAAGATCGGCTTTGGGTGTTCTGGGGTAAGAAGAAACTCTTCACACTCCATCATAGGATATCCTTGGATAAGAATCCCACCAGATCACATGTTGCAGAACTCAAATACCCCAAAGCACAAGTTGTAGCAGCTTAACAAGCAAGGTAATGTACAATTATTAGGGATCTCAAGGGGATCATTCAAGACTTTTGTTCTCTTGGTCTCCCCTCGGTTCTCCAAATGATGGCTTTATTGGTAGAGGCAAGGGTCGAGGATTCCAGTGGGTTGTTGTAATTACAATGGAGCATTTTGGGCTTCTCCGGGCATGGTATTTGACACTCTTGGTTAATTGGATATTCTTTTTGTTATTTTTGTTACTGAGAATCATGCAAGTTTCATTCAAGTGCTCTCAAGGATTCCTCATTATCATTGATTCTTTGCTTTCACATGGGGAACCCAAAGCTTGGGCGGTGTTAGAGGCTCAAATGGCATGGCTCGTTTGACAATGGACTCTTTTCGGGGCAAGATTTCACTGTAGCTTTTGATGAGTTTGCTAAATTCATGTGGATTTTGGTGGGTGGCTTAGCCCCTCTCTATAGAGAGATCTACATTGTAGTGTGTTATTTGTTCCTAGTTTCCTCTCACTTTGCCATTTACAATGAATCGATGGGGGATCTTTACATGGCTTTATATGCCGACATAATGCAGTACTCAACGACGGGGGCTGTCATCCACCTGGGTGATTTCAAGGCCTAGACTTGAACTCGCCAAATCCTTCTCCATGATCAATTTGGGGACACATTATGTATCAAGGAGATTAATCCGGATTATGTGGGACTTCATCAAAGTTCTAATGATGATTTATGGCCTCTTACACTAAACACCTTAGACACCTTTTATAGTTTGGCGAGTCCCATGAGTTTTTGATCCTGAATAACCTTCCCTGATTTTAGACTCTAGCAACTTCACATGCCTTCCCCATGGAAAAGGTGCTAGTTTAGTAGACTATGTCATGACTAGTGAAGGCCTTCTCCCCTTTATATCTGATCCAGGTGGATATTGGTGGCCACCCACCTATTCCACTCGGACCCCCACCATTGCTTCTTTCAGTTTTTCAGTTTTCGCACAGTATTGATCTAGGTGGATATCGGTGGCCACCCACCTTTTCCAAATGGCTCAAAACGACTTTCTGACAATTTTGGCAATTTACTATTTTTAGCAGGTTTTAACTTCCGAGGCCATTTTGAGGGTCCAAATGAAGGTTTTCGAGATCGAGGCTCTCAATGATATCCGAAGGCATAATTGAGCCCCCAAAATGAATCTCCTCGACGATACCTTTCCAACGAGCTATCACACGCCTAAAACGGAGATCGTATGCAAAAGTTACGACCCCGGGAAGTTGATGTACTCACTTACCCAAACGGGGCCCACATGACATTTGGCGCTTCATCTCCTAGGGTTAGGTTTTTGGATGTCTAGGACTTTTGGCATTCTCGTTTATTGTAAAAAGGCCTTCAGAGCCTCATTGTAATCATCTTCTCACAGATGCGAGTAGCGGCCACATCTCTTTTCAGAGATAAGCTACCAGCGCCTAGCTAGTTTATTTCCATTCCGTCTGTAAGAATATTTCAGTCATTTGTTATTAATGAAATGAAGTCTTATTTCCGCTGCATCTCTATGTTTATGTGTATTTCTATATTTCATTGTGTTCCTACATAAATCTGGATCAGTGGTATCAGAGCGGTCTTCTCATTCTCGATCCTTCTTTGCATGTCCCCAACGAGATCGGGGTATAAGGAGTTGGGGCTCGATCTGGTTGAAC
>ML809597.1:32554-54931 GCA_009831015.1 Picea engelmannii | reverse complement strand
ATTTCTAGGGTTTCAACATCATGGCACTGTTGCCTTTCCTTGAAGGAAAGGGAACCCTAGCTGGAGCTTAGCAAGCAAACCATCAATCCTTCTCTTGGTGGTTGCTCCCTCTTTTCATCAACTCTATTTGGTGGTGCTTTTGTCAACTAATCTGTAATTTCAACCCTCAAAGAAAACTAGAATTTCAACTCTTTATCCTCTCTTTCATAATCAACCACCATGATTCTCAACTGCTACACAAGTTAGTTTCAACCATCACACAGGTTAAAAGTTGTTTTGGGACTAGATTTGACTATTCACCCAACCAGCTTGATGTCTCATGACATGAGCCTCTGACATGTTAAAGTACAATGTGCTTTGTAAGGAGGGTGGAAATAGTACTTTCGTGAGATTATCTGTGAGGGAGGAACATATGTTTTATTGTTTATAGGGGTTCGTGGATTAGTTATAATGTTATTATTGAAGGAGGATAAGTAGTCAATCAAATGGAATTTTATAAGTTAAATTTAAAATATTTAAAAATCAATTAAAATGGATGTGGTTAAAGAGGTCAATCAATAACTTCATAATCCCACATACACATTTTGTTATTTTAATAATGCAAAACCAAAATTTAACAAATTATGAGAAAAAACATGTTATCGATGGAGTGGTTTTTTTATTTGAGATAAATAAAATTTAATGAAAATTATGATGATGATGATGATGGTTAATGTCACTGAGATTGATGATTTCTTTAAAATGTTATTTTGACGTTTGAAAAACATTAAAATAAGTGTTCCAAGATCATTTAAGTGTTGATGACTTGGAAGGTTAGGAAGGTGAGTATTGTGACAAAAATATTTTGAAATTTGGATCTAATATGGGTATAAGCAGAGCATTCTAGGAGAAAGTGTTTTTCATATTCAACCCTCTTGGTGTCACAAAGGTGACAAATTCTTTCTTGCCATGGTGTTTTGGGGATTGTCCAATGGTCAGTTTCATTATATTACTTCCATATAAAATTTACAAAATATTGATAATGATTTTAGTCTCATGTCAAGATCGCAACATTCATATTATCAAAAACATGTGAAATAATCCTATCACCTATTATCAAGCAATTAAAACTGAAAAATCATCGATGTCTATGGCAATCATGTAGCATTTACACATTGGACAAAGAAGCTTATTGATGATATTATGAAATATTGTTGCAATTGAAATTGAGAAAAAATAATATTAAAGTTGTAGCATAGAACTTGATTATGTCAATTGGGTTTAGTTTGGGTGGTTGGGAAGGATAATTGTTATCTTCCCCACCTAGGTTCAATTCTCACCAAGGAAAATTTGAAGGATGGGAATTTATCTTAAAGTGTAGAAACGCTGGTGAATCGTATTAGTCTATGACCATCTAATTTGCATTAATAATCTTAGAAAATCGATCTTCAATTAAAGTTGGATGCCATCTAATTTGCATTAATAATCTTAAAACATCAATCTTCAATTAAAGTTGGATGCCATCTAATTTGCATTAATAATCTTAAAAAATCAATCTTCAATTAAAATTGGATGCCATCTAATTTGCATAGATAATCTTAGAAAATCGATCTTCAATTAAAGTTGGATGTCATTAGAAGACAAATGAATTAGATGATTTAGAACCTCATTCTATTGAACCTCCTCTATGAAGGGTCCCTCTATATATTCCTTTTATTGTTGAGATATACATTGTCAATTTAAAATTAAGATGTTGAATCTTGGAATTATTTGTGACATGTATTATCTTCAATTTGTCAATGTTGTTTTTAATAATAAATCGGTGTTGCCATATGATGGTATCTAAGATATTAGTATGAAGCATGCTTCCCATCTCTTAAGAGTTATGAGTTATCTCCTACGGTGAATGAAGGTGTAACGAACCATAGAATTGGGTTTTTACGTACTTTGAAGATAAAAATGATCAAGCGTTAATACTATCCATATAATTAATTGAAGCTTAACTATTGACGATGTTATGTTATATTTATTGTAAATGATGTGGAATTGGTTGGAGCAACGTTGATCTCCTAGTAGGAAAATGGAAGTCAAGGACTGGTTCCTCCTGGTAAGCTGGTATAAACCCTGTGTTAAGAATTTACGAGGTATACAAGACTTATAAGAAGTCTTACTAAAGGATGGAGGAGACTAGTGTGCTGAACTTAGCCTTTAATACTATCCTTAACTGCTTCTCGTTGTCGTAGTAATGCCTCCCTTGACTGGAGTTTCTTCTTGTGATATTTTGGAGTAGTTTTGTCCCTTTCGCGGGTCCTTTAGTCTTTAGAACCTTCTCGTCTTGGTTTTTGTTTGTTTCTCCAAGTTCTGGACAGTATTATTTTACTATTTTCGGGTTCTGGACTTCGGAGTCCCTTGGGGGATGCGAGTAAGGACCCACTATGGAACTGGAACCTATTTTCTTTTCACTCTGCACACTCTATTTGCACTGACCTTTCTGAGTCTTCTTACAAAGTTACTGGGGATTTGGGATCAGTGGAGCCCAGGTGGTAGCTCATGGCCTCACATCCTCTGCCATGTGTTGAAGCCAATGTCAGCACATTGATGAATGTGGCTGACGCGGAACTTTGGAGGAAAGAGGGGTTATTTGACTCGGTAGACTGTGTTGGTAAAACTAATACCTCCACACTTAAATCCCCTGGTCTTCCTCCTCACCGCACCCAGTCTCGGTCCTCTCCTTGTCCGCCTTGCGCACCCCCTTTTGTCAAGTTCCTGCAGTCACCTTTTGGTTTCACCATTATTTTTTAACGCCCCTCTGTGCCACAGTCTAAAGGCATTCTTAATGAGAAACATTGTCAACTTAACCAACAACATGTGGGTTGTAAAGTGGATTTGAACCCTCGACTTAGTTGCAGACAGTGGAGGGCAAAAAAAATTGTTCATAAAATGGTCTTAGGCTATGATGTTGGACTTCCAGAGTCTTGCAGTTTAGCACTTTGTGGTTTAGTTAGAAGGCTCTCCTATAGTTACCTTTGTAAGGTCTCCATTTTAGACTGGGTGGACCTTACTTGGGAGCCATCACTAGGATATGCACTAGAAGTCATCTTCCTGACAAAAGGTTGGTTGGGCTTTATGTGTAAAACTCCTGAAGATTCTGCTATTTTATTAGCACATAAGTGGGTACTTGATGGGAGCAGTCTTATGATAAAACGATGGTGCCTGGATTTTAATCATGTGACTGAGTACTTCCAATACATGCACCTGTGGATCCTGCTTCCAGGATTACCTCTCCAGTTCTGGAACAAGGCAGCATTGGAGGTGATTGGCAACTCTTTAGGCACTTTTCTTTTGGTAGATAACTCTACTCTCTCATCAACGACCAGGAAGATGGGGAAATTTTTGGTGGAGATGGATGTTCATGGTGGTCTACTAGAACTGTTAGAGATTGAAAGGAGGGGAAAATGGATAACACAATGTCTGGATTACCTCAGAATACCCTTTTGTTGCAATCGTTTCCATAGCACAGAACACCTAAATAGAAAATGTTGAGGATGGGTGGAAAAAGAAGTCTACGAAGACTCTGCACTGCTCAGAGATTTGGAGGACCATGAAGAGGAAGTGCACTCGGTGTGTAGATACCCCTTTCCCGAATCCACATCTCCATTAGAATCGGAGGATTCCTTCTTGGTAAGCTGCAAAATTACTGCCCGAATTTTTTTCATTCTTTATCCCTTATGGAGATCAAAGAGCTCAAAGCTTCACAAACTTTGAAGTCCCTCTACTCCCTAGAGGTTTTACATGTGACTTTGGGATCTAGTCTTCCTACTACTGATCCCTCGCCCTTGAACCCCATCCTTGCCTCTGATACTTGTATTCCTCTTACTGGGGAAGTATTGATCGATAGACACTCTGTACACTCCTCTCCTAGCACTCTTCCTACCTCCTCCTCCTTAAATACTACCGAGTCCACACCCCCGTCGACTGAAACATCTCTGTTACCAGGATTTCATGAATCCGAAGAAGGGGATTCCTCCCTTAACTTTGTCCTGGACTCACTGATTCCACTTTCTCGAGACAATTACACTCCCATCCCTTTACCTACATACTTAGGGATTTCTCGAGTTGACCCCTCCACCTCTTCGGGGGTTTTAGGTACTACACCTAACCAGTCAGATCACACAAAGAATTACACCTGGTCTAGAGGTCTAGGTACTGATTTTCCCCCTGTTAAGACAAGAAGCTCAAGTAAGAAACTACTGACAAAATCATCTCCCTCCATAGTCTTGGATCCTACCACTACCGATAGTGGGGCACTTAGAGTGGTGAAGGCCCTAGCAAGAGCCAAATAATGATCCTCTTGTCATTGAATCTCAGAGGGCCTGGAGGTACCCTAAAAGCAGCCTCTCTTCGTCGTGTTTTGGATTCCACACGTCCCAGTATTCTTTTCCTTCAGGAAACCTTGGTCAAAGCTGAGAAAGCACGGTCCTTCCTTTAGGGTATTCATCCGTCCTGGACTACATGTGCAGTGAGCTCAATTGGTAATTCTGGGGGCCTACTAGTGGCATGGGATCCCCAATATTTTAACTTGGTGCTTTTCCTTACTTGTGGGGGAATTTTGTTGATAGGTTCTATTATCTCTACAAATCGGAAAATTAATTTCTTAAATGTTTATGGCCCCTGCATGGAACATAAAGCATTCTGGACCAATCTTTCAAACAATGGTTTACTCTCTCTTCAAAGCCTTGTGATAGCCGACGATTTGAATTTGATTATTTCCAGTGGTGAAATTTGGGGAGGCGCGACCAACTCAAGTCAGCTATCAAGATTTTTTGGCACGCTCTTCCTCTCTCATAAACTCATTGATGTTCACCCAGACAAACTCATTTCGTCTTGGCGAAATAGACGCACAGGTAGCAATTATATAGCGAAACGTCTGGATAGATTTATGGTGGTAGAGGATCTTCTTCTGGATGGTCGATTATTTCGATCCTGGGTTGAATACCCCTTTGTTTCTGACCATGCCCCTATTTTGTTACAACTAGAGAGCTCTATTTTTCCCAAAGCCTACCCTTACAAATTCAATCTTGTTTGCCTTTCTGATAAAGACTATAACAGATTGGTCACAAACCTGTGGATCGACCAAGTTTATCACCAGGAAGAAGATATTCAACGACGATTTTTATGGAAGCTAAAGGACCTGAAATTGCTCACCAAAAATTGGTTAAAGAAACAACGGGCTCGGGAATTTAAGCACTTGGAAATATTGGAATTAAATATCATAGATCTGTTAAAGGAGATCTCAGATGGTAATATTCAACCGGAGAAAGAAACCCTCCTCATCGGACTTGAATCCGAAAGAAACAAAATACTCAAGTCATAAGAGGATCGGTGGTGCCTCAAAAGCCGAGCTCTTTGGGCACAAAGCGGTGACAAAAACACTAAGTTTTTCCACCAATTCGCTAATAAGAGGAGAATCAGTAAACACCTGTGGGAAATTAAAGATGACTCGGGACATCTTCATACAGGTCATAATGCAATATCTAAGGAGGCTGCAAATCATTTTAAGAGTTTTTCCAATAACAATGAGTCGGTTTCTATTACTGAACAGGTAAAAGTGGTTGCTCTTTTTAACAATTGGTTGTGTGAGGAGGAAGATAAAGAGATCTATGTGTCGGTCACCGCTTTGGAACTAAAATCGATCTTATCAAAATTCAAAAAGGAAAAAATTCCAGGCCCGGATGGCTGGACTGTAGAATTTTTCTCTCATTTTTTTGAATTGATAAGTGAGGATCTTCTGGCACTAGTGGAGTCGATTAGAGTTAGTGGACGCATTACTGGAAATCTTAACTCCATGTTTCTGGCTTTGATTCCAAAATCCAACAAACCTCAGACTTTTGGAGACTATCGACCGATTTCTTTATGTAATCCGGTTTACAAATTAATCTCAAAAATTATAGCAAACCGCATCAAGCCGATTTTGTCAAGGAATCTCTCGACATAACAGTTTGGCTTTCTGGAGGGGTGTTTGATCCATGATGCAATTGGAATAGCTCGTGAATGCATCCATAGCATCAAACATAAACATTTAAAGGCCCTTATACTTAAACTGGACCTTCAAAAAGCCTATGATTGCATCAACTGGGACTTCCTGAGACTAATCTTAATCCAAGTGGGATTTGGGACTCAGTTGACAAACTGGATTCTAGAATGTGTTAGCTCTGTGTCCCTAGCTGTCTTAGTTAATGGAGAGGACACCATTTTTTTCAAGATTGGCAGAGGCCTTCGTCAGGGATGCCCACTCTCTCCCTTACTCTTCATTCTTGTGATGGAAAGCTTGAGCTTGGTACTAAAATCCAGTCAAAGTGAAGGCTCATTAACTGGAATAAAGTTACCAGATTGACAAAAATACTCCATCTTTTTTTTGTTGATGATGTGCTACTGATGACTAATGCAACTTTGCAGGAATGGTAAGAGATCAAGCGCATCATTCATTTGTTTTGTTCGGCCTCGATCTTAAAAGTAAATCTCGACAAATCTACTGTACACTTTTCGGGTCTTGAGGAGACCGATCTTCCGCCCTTCAAGTAGCTGCTCTGGTATAAGTTCACTGATCTAGAGGGGGGCTTCAAGTACCTAGGGTACTTCTTAAAAGCTGAAGTCCAAAGAACTGAAGATTGGTTATGGCTCTTAACTAAAGTGGAAAAGAGGATTAGTCATTGAGCTATAGATGGTTGTCACTAGAAGATAGACATACTCTCTGCAAAGCTGTACTTGAAATCCAACCTCTGTACTGGTTATCATTGGTTGTTGTCCCTATGTCCATTCTCAACAGATTAATGAAGCTACTTTTTAATTTCCCGTGGAAAGGAATTGCAGATGCTCATCATTACCATCTTGCTAATTGGGAAACTCTCGCTCGTCCAAAATGATTTGGGGTAAGGGGATTCCTCAACATCTTTACATTCAACAAAGCATTGACGACTACAATGCTTTGGAGAGAACTTACAAGTGATGGTCTGTGGAAAAAGGTTCTAAAAGAAAAATATCTCCATTCTATGTCTATTGTTAAATGGCTCTGCTCAAAATCTTTCGCTCAATCCTCAACTTCCAAAATCTGGAAGGGCTTGCTGAAATCGATTCATATTATTACCAACTGGCTTAGCTGGAAGCCAAGGTCGGGGTCGCTTGTGGAGATCGGGAGGGACATAATTATAGATTTGGGCATTCATTCGATCATGTCCCCACTCCTTCGGTCTTCTTTGCATAAAAGACGTATAACAATGCTCGCACATGCATGGAGAACACAACAACGCGACCCTTGTTCGCCTCAGTGGATTGGCAACTCCGAATTAGAACTCTCGGGGGATCTGGAAATGGAGTGGGACCGGTTCATGAGAGCTATTCATTCCTCGGGCATCACCTTAACAAAAAACGATGATGAATTACAGTGGATCGGGGGGGATGCTTCCAGGATTATTACCTCAAAAAATGCCTACTTGGCCATGCGCGCCCAAACCTCCAGCGAAGAGGATGGGAAGGCCCTAGCAAATGCATCTTATGCAAAACCGATAGTGAAACTACAAAACATCTCCTCTTGCACTGTACTTTTACCAAAATCGTGTGGAACTTGGTTTACTCATTAGGAATTTATAATCAGAAGTGGGGTGGAAGCAGTTTGGATGACAGTCTATCTAAGTGGACAAAAAACTGGTCAGCACCAACTACATTAACACCTTTAATTTGCTGGTATGTCTGGCTTGAAAGGAATGCAGCGATATTCGATGAGAAAACTCCCTCAGCGCTGTTGGTAATGATAAGATCGCTTGGTTCAGTCCACAAGCCTATGGAAATAATTAACAAATCCTCGCTACGTTCCTGTATTAATCAAATTTTTGAATTTCCTGTAGCTTGTTTTGATGGTGTAGCAAAGGAAAATGGTCGGTGTTGTGGAGCTGGAAGCACAATTAAACTTTCGACCTCTTTGGTTCATAAATGGTACCTGAACTGTGGACCCGACACGAATACGAAGGTAGAATTAATGGGTGCTTGGGCTACTTTATTCTTAGCAAACCTTCTTGCTCTCTCAAAGATTCAAATTTTGGGCGATTCTAAGGTAATTGTCGAGTGGATGAATGAAATATGTGAGTTACGTGTTAGCTCTCTTGAAGGCTGGAAAAAAAGAATCTGAATTGTTATGAACACCTTCAAGAGCATCCAATTTTTCCACATTTACCGAGAATTCAATAAAGAAGCAGATACACTATCAAAGAAAGCATTAAATGAACCAGAGGGTTACATCACACTTCACTTATGGACTGAAGGAGTGGAGGGTCAATGTCGTCTCATCAATATCTATTAACTCTATATTACTCTCTCACAATTTTGACCACTGTATGAGTGGTTTGCTATATTACTTCTTCTAGCCAGGAATTGTTTTGATAATCGAGGATTTTCAGTCTCCTCTTCAAGCCCGGAAAAGATCCAGTCATCATGGTTGCACTCATATCTTTGAGGAATATTAGTAAAGAATTATTTGTATGTAAAAGATAGGATGTTTTTGTCTTTTGTCATTGATTTGTTTTAGTGCACGACACCATCCTTTTCAGGATAGTATATTGTATAACTCAGATGTTAAAAATTATATTTACTTAATATAATTTGTGAAATTTTCTTCTGGAAAAAAATACTTTGAATAGAAGAAGGGTTTGAGGGTTGTTTATATGGGTTTGTGGATGCTTCATGTGAATTTAATAACTTTTAAAACCAACTAAATAATGTATCAACTTTATCCGACAATGTCTAATCTTTTGACTATGTTTGTAAATATGGTTTTACTGGATTACTTAATAATTATGGTATTTATGGAAGAAGGTTCTTCCTCCATAAGATGATTTACAATCAATTGAAATGAAAAATAAGTATTATTTCATCTTAATATTCATTTATCTTTCTTCATCAAGTTAGATTTCAATTTCATAAACAAACATCTCTTATATCTTACAATTAGCTATAATTATAATATTTTTTCTAGAAATTGAATTGTATATAAGTTTTGAAGCAGTATAAAATTTTGAGTGGACACTCTATCTATTATCAAGATAATCAATTAAAGTTATATTAAATAGAAATAGTGAACTTGACGATTGAATATATGTCAATTATACTTAGCTTGGGTGGTTGGGAGAAATGATTGTTATCCTCTCTACCTGGGTTCAATTCTTGCAAGTGACATGGATTAGATATTAAACAACAAAAGAGGGTTGGAATATAGTAACACATGATATGGATATGGTAAAGTTGAAGTACACAATCGAGAAATAAAGATTACTCATGTTTTAAGAATGCATATAAGGTATTGGTACTATATGTAATTATAAGTCATTGTTTATTACATAAAATGAAAATAAAGAATATTATTAAAATAGATATAAGGAATATAAGGAATAATGAACATAGGTCTATTAATGAAGATGATGTATGATAGGATTTCAAGAATGGTTAAGTTTATATCCATCTTCTATATTAAAATTGTTAGGATGTTTTTCAATTTCAAGAGCCTCCCTAATTATGCGGGGAGTGGAATGGGAGGTTGAAGTGGAAAGTGTCAACAATGGTGTTCTTTTAGATGAGTTTGGATAGACTTAGTGGTTTGTCAATGTAGGATTTATCATAAGAGTAGGGAATTTGGTAAACCTCTTGAGAGAGTAATAAGCCAATTTTAGCTTTCATGCTTCTAAATACTTACTTTAGGATTTTAAGGGACTTTAAAAGAGTTTTAATATTTTTTTTTTTCAAAAATCTTAGTTAGTAATATAATGAATGTGAATAAGGGGAGGCAAGTGCGGGGGCCGGGGGGGGGTTCTCTTCAAACCCGGAGGAAAAAGAACCCTAAACTATCATTGGAATCTTGGTATGGATACTAACAACAAAGTTGAGGCCTATGCATTGATAAAAGGCATTCAACTCGCTCAGACTCAACAAATCCAAGATCTGAACACCCTTGGTGACTCCAAAAATATAATAAGAATGATGGTCCACGGGACCGACCCAAGAAATTTAAGCCTAAAACAAATAATTGACAGAACAAGAGTTGATTCACAACATCAAGATAACTTTCTACCACATTATGAGAGAACACAACAAAGAAGCAGATAAAATGGCGAATGCAGCCATTGGGAAAACGCTTGGAACCTTAAGCATGGAAGGAGTGGAAACTTTAGCCCCCTGTATTAATGCATCATATGATCGAGTGCCAATCTAGAAAAGTTGGGGGAGGTGAAAGGAGGTGCCTCATCGTAACCTTAAACAACAAGGACACACATGTGGACATGAGAGGGGCTTGGGCTCCTCGAGTCACTAGCATAAGCAAAACCACAGGGAGCGAGCAAGTGAATACGAGCGGGGGTGGGGATCCTGGAGACTGTCGAGCACGCCCATCCAGGTGGATGAGTCGTGTTGACAACAAAGCTGGTGGGGAGATACTTAGATCACGTGGAGCAGGACAACATAAGAACGTGAAGGTGGTAAGGCAGGTTAGGTCACATCACCCAAGGCAAAGTGGTGGCTAACAGAATAAGTACTTTAATCATGAAGTGGAAAGTTCAGATGCCCCTTCCTTCAACGTTCATGGGTGTTTATGTCACCAAGGACCAAAAGAGGATGGACAAGGTGCGTGAAAGCCCTGCCACACAACTTACTCACCATTTCGACGTTAGAAACACCTCCAAGCCTAGGATCATGGAGATTGGTGGAATTATTCACAGGGAAATTCTCGCGAGCAAACAGGTTGGCACGATCATACCATTAATGGACTCATGGGAGATAATGGCCCCATCCTCACGCCTGCATACGAAAAGACGTTCAACGGCCAGGGTAAGTTCATTTGCACTTCCTCTCTCGCTTGGTGTCCAGATTCTATCCATCCAGAGCTCTCCCTCTTCTAGTTTTTTCCTATATTCCTCGCCTAGACCTCATCCTATTTTCCTTTCTCTCTCCCATAAGCCTCAACATGCCTGCTCTGAGCCCTCCCTTTCGGATTCCTAGCTCCTGCGCTCCCTCTTTTTCATCACCTTGCTCTGCCCATGGCCTTTGACCTTTCTCGCCCTCAGTATATTCCCGCTGAAGGTCTGTGGTTGCAACTCACTCAACTCCTCGCTTTGCCCGTGGCCTATGAACTTTCTCCTATTAAAGGTCTGTGGCTGCATCAGGTTCATACCACTTTCAGAGTTCATAGTAATGCAAAGCGGAAAGGAGTCTCAGCGGACTCGGGGCATTGGTTCGAGGACCCAATTGAAGATGAGTGCATCGGTTGTAGTAGGATTAGAATCCAATTTGGATCAATCGGCGCCAACAAGGCCTTTGAACTCGAAACGTTGTCCCAACATAGGCACATGATAGAGAAGCTCCAAGACGAGAGTTATGCCTAGAGAAGTTAGTTAGAGGAACACCGCACAAAAATGGAGGCAATGCAGAGGAGATTGGATCAGCTGGAAGGCGCACAACATCCTCCAAGCAACTTGGGAGATCAACAGGAAAACTCCAAGAACGAACAATCGACATCAATGAACCAAATTCCAGACCTGAATGAACCACATCCAGAAACTATGCTGGAAATTCAGCAGGTCAAACTGGAAAAAGGTAATTAAGCTATGTTGTTTTGATGTTTTGTCTTACAATCTGTATAAACGGTATCTTCTACCGTAGGTATCCGAGGAACTATAATCTCAGACATTTTGTTAGAAAAGGGGGACACAACAAAAATTACTACTATTGTAGTTATGCACCCTGCATATGTTATAGGATTTTCTCTAGTTGGCATCTCTTGAAGGTGTCTAATGACCATTTTTTATAATTAAGTGGATTCTTCCACACCTTTAATATATCTTCTCCCAGTTTCTGTTAATATATATATGTGTGTGTAAACAAAATTAAAATATAAAATGGAGAAGTGGAAAGAAAATGGTTGGATTTTAAATAAAAGATCTTAGTAGTTTAATAAATGTAAATAAACAAAATTAAAATATAAAAAGGAGAAGTGGAAAGAGAGTGGTTGGATTTTAAATAGAAAGTAAAATGAAAATTTTATTAATTTTAAAGATAAAATAATCATTATTTATTTAAAGAGTTTATAATAATATTATTTAATAAACTAAAATTCTAATATTATAATTAACTTATATAATTAATCAACATATTTAAAAAAACATTAACACAAATATTAAGTAATAAAATATATATTTTTAAATTCAATATCTAAATAATTTTTTTTTTATTACAATGCAACTCTTCTCTAGAAAAAAAAATAATAATACAAATTATACAATTTTTAAGCATACAATTATTTAATGACTTTGATGCTTCACCTAATTTTAGTTGTGCTATTAAGAAAAGGAAAAAAATGATGACATGCAACCATCTTGGTGTGGTGGTTTCTAACTGCTCATAACTTTCATGCTTATCATGTTCCCTAAGTATTGATGCAATTATTAGAAAATGTACCTCTAAAAGTGTGCAATTTAAGTGTCTATGAACTCATTGATTGGAATATTCCATGCCAAGAATTCATTTTCTTTCTAATCATGTGAACTTATATGAAGTTTGATGCGTTCAAAAAGTTTTCTTACGTTTATGGTTTAGCTAAAAGAATATACACTTCTATTGATGTAAAGGTGTCTTAAAAGAGCATGAACCCATGTTAACATTAATATGAATGTGATGAAGAAGTATGCAATAATTGAGGACGAGTTCACAAATAATGTTTACAAAGAATTTGATAATAAATAATATAATAGAGATTGATATAACATAATAAAACAAAATGAAAAATTGTAAAATAGAATTTTTTTTAATAAAACATCACATTGTTATGATAAAACATAAAGAAATTAAACCAGTTAATTAAAATTTCATAAAAAAAAATTATATTTATAATTTATATTTTAAATATTATCCATAATTATAGTTTAATTTTATAATTAAATCATATTTGTTATCTAGTAATATATTTATAAAAAAATAGGTTACTTTGTGATTATCCATATCAAACATAAAATAGGAAAATATTTGATAAAATATTTGTGAAAAAAAATTGGTTATTTTAGTTGTTTTTATTTAAGATTATGTATTTAAATCATTATTCTTAATTTTTTTTTAATTGAATTGGTTATTTTAGTTGTTTTTATTTATTTAAGATTATATATTTAAATCATTATTCTTTGAAAAAAAATAGTTATCAGTTGAGCTAATCCTTGACCTTTGATTAATTTGGTGGGTTTTATCTCTAGATCATACTCTTGTATTTTTGAAACCCACTTTTCGCTGACTCCCAAACAGTCTTGTTGTCCAAGGATATCTTTCACCGCACATCTGGAACCTGCCTCATCATCCAGGAGCTTGGCACCAGTTCAAACAAAAATCTCCATGATTTTATCCATTCCACTAATTTGTTTAGTTGGTAAAATTTATATAAACAAATGATTTTTTATTTATTTTTATCAAAACTATATTCTCACTTTAAAAATCACCCATAACTATAACTTGATTTTATAATTAAATACATATTTATCATCTAGCAATATATTTATAAAAAAATAGGTTACTTTGTAATTACTCATGTCAAATATAAAATAGGAAAATGTTTGATACATGTTGTTTGAGTTATTTTTATTTGTTTAAGATTATGTATTTCAATCATTATTATTTAAAAAAAAAACCTAGTTAGTAAAATTAATATTATATAAACAAATATTCCTTCATAATGCCTTACAAATAAATGCAATTTTTTTTTTCAAAACTATATTCTCATTTTAAATATCACCCATAGCTATAAGTTTTTTTAAAGTAGATATTGTATTAACTATTGACAAAATATACAAAGAGAGCATATCAAATCCAACTCTAAGAGATCATGACAGTCTCTAGGCAACCAAAAGAACCTGCTCCATTGGGAAACCAGATCAATAAGCTATTTACATGTCTTAAAGCTTGGAAAAAAGCTATTTGAGGCTTAGATAACTGCTTAACTGTAACTAGTCTATAAATTTCTAGATAACATTGACAAAAATAGAAACTGAAACTAAAACATCTATCATTAGTGATCCTGAGAAACCCATGGGTGAGAAACAACATAGGTAGTCCTTTGGGTAGCAACATTGGAGGATTATGGGCCTGAGTAATGTCTGTCTGGGGGAGAGAGGGTCCTGCCTAGTCGATTTTCCATCCATGTGAGGATTTCAAAGATGTAAGCATTTTGGATATCAAGGGCTTCCATTATGCTCTTGAGCTACCTAAAGTCCTCATCCTTAGGAAGCAATCCCAAAATTACAAGAGTCTTGGTACGCCAATATAGTTCAACTATTCTAAAGAAAATGGAGTTTCTGGAATGGGTGCAACCCACGTCTAGAACAATGTCATCGACTTCGGTCTCCACTTCATCAACTTCCTGGAAGTCACGAAGAAGACGAGCTTCCCATTCCAAGGCATCCATGGTTGTCTGAGAGTCAACAGGGACATAGGCATAATAAAAATTGGCTGCAACCTTAGATGCTCTTACAACTAGAGAATGGGTAGCAATAGAGCGCCCGAGCCTTCATCCTTGCGGTGCCATGGTAATAAGAGCAAGTAGAGGGAGGAAGCGAAACTAAGCATGCAGAGGGAGGAGGCGAAATAGAGCGTGTAGGGAAACATATTGCAATGCCCAATACTTGTGAATAGGGAGCTCATAACCTTTCTTTCTAACACCCTTCAAACACCACAGAAAGAATTTATAGATGTGAGCTTGAGTTTGTGACACCCTTACGAGATCATTGATCATACCCTAGAGCTAAGCATCCTTCCATAACCTGAGCCCATGTATCGATTTGAGGTGCAGGTACTGAGCATTCACTAGACTCATAATTAGAGAGGGAGGATCGAGCCATGCATACACCATCCCTTACTTCATAATGATCAGCTTCTTTGAATCACAATGACCTAAATTCATTACTCGTCAGCTATTAAATAACCTGAACCTGCTCGAGGTGATCCTTATTTGCACAAAAAGCATCAAGGGGAGTAATGGCAATGCCATTACAATGGTCACCATAACCCAAGTTTGTCACTCTAATTAACTCACGACATACATCCATTTGTTGTGATAGGAGGTGGCCAACAACTTCTGAAAGGACATGGGAGGGATACAATACATAGTCCACTTGTTTTCTTAGAGTGGGTGCGAGACATGCCCACTGTGGGTCTGTATTGGCCCCCATCTATGGAACCCATAACTATAACTTAATTTTATAATTAAATACATGTTTATTATAAGCAAAGTATATATATAGAAAGAATTAAGTTACTTTATGATTAGGGTTGTCAAACATAAAATGGAAAAATGTTTGATAAAATATTTGTACAAACAACATGGTTATTTTAGTTGTTTTTATTTGTTTAAAATTGTGTATTTTAATAATTATTGTTTAAAATAAACTAACCTAACATTATATAAATACATATTTCTTCATAATTCCTTATAATAAATGAAAATGTTTTTTTTTTTTTTAAATTATATTCTCACTTTAAATATCTCATATAAGTAAAACTTATTTTTATAATTAAATACATATTGATTATCAAACAATATATTTATAAAGAATTAGGTTACTTTTTGTGATTACTATGTCAAATATAAAATAGGATCTCACATAAGTATAACTTATTTTTATAATTAAATACACATTTATTATCAAGCAATATATTTATAGAGAATTAGGTTACTTTTTGTAATTACTATGGAAAATGTTAAATAAAATATTTGTACAAATAATATGGTTATTTTAATTGTTTTTATTTTTTAAGATTTTATATTTTACTATGTTAAACATAAATAGGAAAATGTTAAATAAAATATTTGTACAAATAATATGATTATTTTAATAGTTTTTATTTTTTAAGATTTTATATTTTAATCATTATTATTAAAAAAAAAATTAGTTGGTGAAATTAACATTATATAAACATATATTCCTTCGTGACGCTGGGAAACGTTTTTTTATTTCAAAACTATATTCTCACTTTAAATATCAACCATAACTATAACTTAATTTTATAGTTAAATACATATTTATTATCAAGCAATATATTTATAAAGAATTAAGTTACTTTGTGATTACCTATGTTAAACATAAAATAAGAAAATGTTTAATAAAATATTTGTACAGTTGTTTTTATTTGTTTAAGATCATTGTTATTTAAAAAATAATAATAAAATTAATGAAATTAACATCATATAAATAAATATTCCTTCATATTACCTTAAATAAATGAAAATATTTTTTAAAACTATATTCTCACTTTATAAATCAAATATTTAAATCCTCATTATGATATAATTTATTTAATAACGAAATAACACAATCTTTCATAATGGTTACACGATTCCGATGGTGGTGGCAAAAAAGTCGCTGCTGATCTTTAAGGTGAGTAAGGAAATGTGGTTTAACAAGACGCAACAGGGGAAAAAATGTATCTCGTTTATGGAACAAAGCAAACAGGGGCATTCTACTTTTCATGCTTGTTGCAAGACCGCTTAATCAATAGAGGACCGTTAAGGCTTGGAAAATCCGAATATAATGTAATCGATTGTAAAAAAAAAAAATGGTGAAAAAAACAGCGATGTAAATCTTTATATTTTCAAATATAAGTAAAATTTCTTTGACTGGAAAAAGAAAATCAATCTTAAAATTCTTACACAAAATATAAAACACTTAATCACACAAATTAACCCACCAAACTAATGTAAAATTATTATTACAATAATAAAACTTGTAATATTTATATTATATAGATAACAACTACAAACTTAAAAAAGTTTCCAAAACAAAAAGTCTAAAGCACTAATAATATTATTAATATCGAAGTGGAGAAAGATATTATCACATCAATATAAATATGTTAAAAATTGTCAATAAAGATATGGAAAATATATTATAAAGATTGAGTAGCTAATACGTGTTGATCTTACTAACGGAATTTATAATAAAAATAGATCGCAATTCCCTAATCAAGAAAAATCAAAGTCTTTCTACGTAGTTTGAGAGGGTTACGAAGGTGGAAGAGGCATGTACACACAACAAAAATATAAAATTCTTGAAAAGTAGAGCAAGTAAAAAGGAAATTGAAATAATATATATATATATATATATATATATTAATTTTTTCATTTTATTATTTATATAGAAAATACAATTGTTATGATAATGATTAAAGTTGACTAAATTTTCAATAAAATATAGTAAAATAAGCGAGTGATAAATTTGAATTAAGTCATTTAAAAAATAAAAAAAATTAATATAAAGAACAAAAACATAAATTATAATTATAACTAGCATACTTTTAAATTAGGGGAAAGGAAACATCAAAGTGAATTGGTCTGGTTGTTTTGTTTAAAGATTGAAATTTTGTTTTTGGAAGATACATTTAATTCATTTAATGAAGCCTAAACAACTTTTGTGTGAAATTGGGTGAATCAATAGAAAGAAACAAACTGATTATAAAAACTAACTTCTTTCCTTTTATAATCCTTCATCTCACCACTAAAATGTTTGAATTTACCTTACTGTCTCCAAAGAACTAAAAAATTCCACACCACATAATTGTTGTATCTCACTGCATTCATTGACACTAGTGTTTGGAGATTTGTGAGCTGCCCCAACGCTGGTATGTGTTACAAAATAATTCCCTTGCAGACAGGTTAATCTTCCCTCGGCATACAGACCCCTCTACCGAGACATAAAACTACCTTTTGACACTACCATTCCTATAGACTAATTATGCCCCATCGAAAAAGAGAGTAAGAGGGATAATATGATGTACCTCACTTTCAAAGTTTGTCCACGCTGCTCCAATCCACGAATCCCGAATAGTACCTGTGATGGATGACAAAAGACAAACAACTATCTCCTACTCTAATGGATTAGACAAAATTGATCTATCTATGAAGGATTAAAACAAACATAGACAAATACATACAAATACATATTAGAAGGAAATAGGCTAAGTATATTGATGAGAACTTTAAATAGACACTTACAATCTTCAGATGATGTTGCAACTTCTCCAAGTCCTCCTTGTCCAACCCCTTGCTCAAAAGGTCCACGATCAGAATAACAATGCTTTGTTGATTATTTCTCCTCCCTGTTCACTATGAGAATGCCTCCATCTATAGGATTTGAGAGGCTCAACCACCTTGGTTGTATTTGGAATTAGTTGAGGATATGACTCCATTAGTTGTGATATCTCCCTTAGATGCATCCTAAGGGTTAGATTCAAGCCAAACCAACTCGATCCATCCATAGCTATACTCAGAGAAAAAGGGGATTTATCCCAATATTTTCTCAACCAATTCGACGCTCCCTTACAATGGGAAACAAAGCGCTTCAACGCTCCTTGCTAGATAGACAAAGAGCGCTAGAGCTCCCTACATATGAGCAGGGGAGCGTTGATCTTCCAAAAATTGCCAAGATGACCATTTCTCATAGAAAAACACTTTGTTCCGACTGTCAAATGACGAGACTTCTTCTTCTAACATGCTTTAGGGGTTGTATCCAGTGTTTCCAAGGCGTCGTTCACGATGTGACACTTACATGACGAGAATATGACACTTACGACACTTGCGACAAAAAGTGTGACACTTACGACAATGAAGATGTGACATTATTGAAGTGAGGAAATTTGATGTGTAATAGATTGCCCCCCAAAGTGTGAAGTCAGAAAATGAAAGTTGATGGCCGAAACACTTTGTAGATTCTTTGAAGCAAGTGTATGGAGTTCGAGAACCTGGTAGAAGTTGCAGACAACCATCAAACAATGTTAAATGTGTATTCCATTCCCGAGGCATGCATACTTATGCTCGAACTATAAATGACTCAAAGTATGGCCGCCAATAAATACACTGCGGATCCATGATGATATTGACTAAGAGTATGGTCACCAAAGATACAATGTGGATCCATACTTCTATTACATGAACTGATCGTAGCCACGCAAAATACACAGTGGATCTACGAGATGATAAGACATAGCCACAAACCAATACAACATGGATCTATGTGACAGTATGAGTATAAGTATGGTCAAATAGCTTCCTTCACAATCCAGGTAAATCATGTCATAATGAATGCTCAACCCAGGGTCTTCATCCTAATCCTGATGTGGTATGAACCTAGCCATGTGAATAGATGTTTTGATGTTGAACATGGTAGAAACCACTTGATTACCAGTCGTTGAGGTGAACCGTTAACAAGTGACAGGGAAATCACCAGTGATGTCAATGATTCCCAAGGTGCCCTAGCACAATCCAAGGAATGCGAATACATGATTTGAGGTCGAACATTTGTGGAATCATCTGATCAGAGGTCAATGAAGTAAACCTACTGTCGAAAGCGAGGAGGCATGCCATTGAGGCATGTGGGTCCCAAGGTACTAATTGGTTTCTATCTCTAATTCCTGGATGATGTGTTGAAGTCGAAAAGAACAAACTCGTCGAAGGAGGGCCTTGATGTATCCCCCATCATCGACACGAAACTGAAACAGGAAAGTGATAAGATATAACAGATGAACATAGACTGACAGAGGTACATAAACTAGAAATTTTGTGGATAGTTGAATCTGAAGGCGAAAAATTCCCTTGAACATTGAGGCACGACATGAGACTTGGCAGCATAAACGCAAAGTGGACCAAAACATAATGTAGCGAGTGCCAAGGCATTCTTTGGATGGTTCAAAGGAGTGGAAAGATTGATAGGATTGGTTCAGTGCAGAGGTTTAGCGGATTATCCAAGTGTTTAGTGTGAAGATTAAAACAAGTGTCGTGTTCAAGGGTGACTGCAAGAGTTGTTTACAAAAGTTTTCAAGAAACTTGACCCACTTACTTCGAATTTTTCCCCCATCTAGATAGTTGAGTACCTCTTTTTAATTTAACGAGCTCAAGGAGGATAACACATGCTCGATATAACTCACCCTCGGTAAGTTCCTCTTCCTTTGTTTAGTGAACTAGAAGAAGTAAGGTTTCGTCCCCATGTGGGCCCTTCAATGTGTAGTTTAGCGAGTCTAGAGAAGGAAAAATCAATGATTTTTCATATTTAAAGAGTCTGAAAAGAACTTAAAGGCGACTCCAGGGTTGTCATTTTTCATAATTTTAATCTCCAAGGTCTGAAAAAGAGATAAACTATTACTCAGAAGATGCCCTTTCAAACCTTTTAACGAGTGTGAAAGGAAGTAAGATCATTCGACAATCTTTTCATGTTTAGAGAGTTTGAAAGGAGCTTAAAGGAGACTCCAGAGGGTTCCTTTTTCGTATAACCTTTACGAGTCCAAAAAACTGATAACAGTATACTCAGTTACATTGTTATGTATTTGTGAGCGCGATAAAGAAAAAAGAGTAAGCTCATTGGTTATTACAAGGTCATCGAAAGAACTCCGTTCAAATTCCTGTAAAATCAAGTTGTTTTGGGCACAAGACATTAGTCATTTCTCGAAAAAATAATAAAAAACCCAAAAATAGACTTTATAATAAGGAGAAATGACCAAATTGGAGATATCAAATACCAAACTAGGTCAGAAATTCATTTTTACCATTCTCCTCTCGACTTTGAGTTTTTACCTCTTTTGGAGCGATTTTCGAGCGTTGATTGTGGGAGCTATGGGCGATCGTTTTCAGAATCGTCTGAACTAGGTTGGTTGTCTCTTCCTCCTCTTTCTTTTTTACGCCTTTTCATTGCATTTTAGCCTACAATTTAGGTGTTCTAGGCTCCTTGGGAAGCCCTAGAGCACCGAACTGGATTGACGCTCCCTCAAGGCATCGAGGGGAGCACCGATCATGATTTCAACATGCTGGTGTGCATGCTAAGGGGGCACTAGCGCTATGTTAGCTTCTTCGAGGGATCTCTAGGCGCATAACTCAATTTTTTATTTATTTTAAGGCTAAAAAGAGGCAATTTATTTCCATGAGGATTTAGCTAATGATGATTAAATGATGTTTTTGTAGGTTTCATCTATGGCTAGCCATGAATGAGTGGAAAGAGAGTGAGCATGAGTTCAATGATATTTCCACTCTCAAAGACCCTCAAGCGAGGGTGGCCTTGCAAAATTGTGGCTTGCTCAAATATTTCAAGCTTCAAAACATGAGGAAATAAGTATTATTGCTTGAGTACTTGATTGGTCTATGGGATGATGTTGAGAAAGAATTTCAAATAGGGTCGCATATGCTTGAAATTAAGATAGATGATGTATATTTTCTGACGAGGCTCTTGAGGAGAGGGGCGCCCATACTTTTGTCCAGACACCGGTCTACTCTGCAACCAACCAAGGCATATGTTGTCGAATATTGCATACTAGAGTCACGGTTGGTGGGTGGAAGGATCATTATAAAAGATGTGAGAGACCTACCACTTCGATCCATTATATTCACCTTCACCAAGTTGGCGGGGAGCACGAGTGCCCATTTGGATTCTAAATAAAAAATATCTTATGTCATTCAGTGTTTGAAACCAAGACTATTCAAATGGAGTGCAGGGTTCCTGAGGATTGTCAAAGAACAAATATCCAAGTGCAGGATTGGTCGACAAAAACAATTTGGATACAGTTCTTTCTTGGTTTAGTTTTTCTTAGAGTCGATCCCATAGATGCAACCACAAGTTGCGATGATAGAACTTCCTCTGACCGAGCCTCATATGGAGAGGTGGACTAGTCTTTCCCTTGGGTTGGGGAATGAGCCCTCAACTTTCAAATTCATTGAAAACTTCTTCGCATGGTGGATGAGGCAGTTAGTGGTGATTGAGGACTTCCCTTATGCCCAGGTACATTTCAGAGGTAATGTTGACTTGGTACTTCCCGAGGACATATAGTGGGACGCATCGGGTACGAAAGATAACCATGTTCTTGCAACCAATATTTTTGTTTTGTATTTTATATGTTTTTGTTTGTACAATGAGGAATATAAACCATTTCATTTTCATCATGCAGACAGAGGTGCATCACGTCCAATAGAGATTCCAGCATTGGGGCGCTGTGGGGATGCACATGCGACAGTTGAGCACGATTTCATAGTGGGAGGGCTCCGAGAGGTGGACATAAACCTTCGAGGCTTGACGATGGGTGTTCATCCCTTGAGGAGGTGAGACATACCTTTACACTTACAACGACACACAGTGGGGGTCTCTGAAGGCCTCAACCATTTTCTACGACGGGTGGCACGAGCAATAGTGTACTTTTTAGAGCACAACGTGATACGAAAGGACGAGTAGAGTCCTCAAACATTTTTTAGTCTTTATGACGATACTATGGGCACGAAGGCCCAAGTTTTGCCTCGTGATGAACTTTTGCATGATGTAAAACTTTTTCTACCAAGCATATATATATATATATATA